>CAAKHD010004515.1:27964-84284 GCA_901007705.1 Fistularia tabacaria
TCCACAGTTGGCAGGCAATTCCACAGCTTTTTATTTTTTTTTCATTTTCTGCAGTTTTGGGAAAATTTTTAATCAGATTTTTTTTTTTTTTTTTTTTTTTTTTTTTTTTTGCTTCCGTTCCAAAATAATGGTACGGTTATCAAGTATATCGTATACCCATGCAGACATGCGGAGAACATGTACTCAGAGGGGCCCTTGTTGGAGTTGTACCAGGGGCCTGGAAGTGGAAGTGCTAACCACCGCCGGTCTCAACCAGTCAACTGCGGCATGTAATTCAAAACTTGACGATGTCATTGTTTTCCAGTCCGTTCATGTTTCCGGACCTCGCTCCGTCTATACAGGTGGTTCCAGTTGTTGAATGTTGCCAACGTGGAGAAGCGGGTGGACGGGATTAAGGGCAGCCGCTACCTCTTGGAATTGGAGCTGAAGGACGTGAACGGCGAGAAGGTCCGCCTTTCACACTACATCTACGCTCTGATCCGCCAAAGAAGGCCTCGCAGCAGCGACTTCAGTTTCCAACGCACGGAAGCTCGAATGCTGCTGTGTAACCCGGTCGGCTTCCGCTGGAATCCCCTCGCTACGGTCCACTTCATCGTGCCAGGTATCATTTCCCTGAGCTCGTGACTCCCTCCCAGCAGTAATCATTATTTTGCAGTATTTTTATGATACGCTCGAGTGAGCTGGCCCTCATTATCGATGTATTAAAGTTCCAAGTCCACATCTCAGTATCTCTTTCCATGTCACAAGACGGCGTTCTTTTCATGACTTTGTTTCCTTTCTGCCGCTTTCTTCATTGGTGAATCATCTGCCACCATCGACCCCTAATCTCTGTAACCTCTTCTCTCACACCAACAAACTCCACGCCCTCTTTCACTCCAACCATAAATCTCTTCTCCGGTCTCTCTCGGCCTCCTGCCTGGCAGTTCCACCATCCTTCTACCCAGATATCTGCCATCCCTCCTCTGCACTTGTCCAAACCGTATCAGTCTGACTTTATCTCCAAAACATCTACGGTGTCCCTCTGATGGTCTCACTCCTGATCCTGTCCGTTCTCATCACTCCCAAATAGAACCTCAACATCTTCATACCTGCTGCCAACAGCTCTTCCTCACTTGCCACTGTGGCGAAACTAGACAACATTTCTGGTCTCTTAAAATCCTCCTGTACTTAAAAGTACTTAAAATCCTCCACCTTCTTCTCACCTCTACTCCCATTAGCCTCTCCGTTTCATTTGGGTCCCATTTGGGATTTTCCTCCACCTGCTCCCCTTTGTCACTACGGATCACAATATCATATTTTTTCCATGTCATATTGTTGCTCGGACTAAGATTAGTAATTCATGGGTAATTGAAATCAATTATAGGTGTTATGAAAGATCTTGTCATTTGATTTTTATTTATTTTATTTTTTTTTGTAACCTGATAGACTGACAGCTCAGTGGCTACTGAAAAAACATGGGATGTCCTCAGTATTTAACAACCGTTCCATCAGGCATTTGAGAAATTAACCAAACAGCTTTGCCCTGGATCATGATTCATTCTGGTTTAACTTGAATTTTGTTACCAAAAATTGGTACCTTTTTTAAATTTGATTGTGTTAATACAATAAGCCAGGCTTTTAATGTAATTGTTTGTAAATGCCCTATTTTGCTGTAGGGTGTTCAGTTTTGCTGCATCTCTGACAGAATTTACCGCAAAATCAAATCACACGTTGTACAGAATCGGAGGACTGACTTTTCCAGGGCCTATATACATAAAACAGAAATAAAAGTTAATGCAGCATATATAAATATATACATATATATGTATGTATATATTTATAAATATATACATATACACACACTTATATTTATGTGTGTGTGTGTGTGTGTGTGTGTGTGTGTGTGTGTGTGTGTGTGTGTGTGTGTGTGTGTGTGTTTGTTTGTACAAAAATATGTATATGTGTGTGTATACAAATATATGTATATACGTGTGTATATACGGAAATGTTTACATATATGCATAAATACAAATATATATGTGTGTATGTATATATACACATAAAATGTATGGTAGATAAAGTTTATACATATATATATTTGAACATTTATTGTTTGCAATACCCCACTACTTCCATCCCCATGTTGCACTCCCTCTACCTCTCCACTTACCACTCATATCCGTGCAGCATTTATACATTCTCCAGGACACATTACTCATTATCATCTCTTTTTTACCACCCACACCTCCTCCTGTCATTCCTATAACCATTCTCTGCATAATGCATTTTTCTCTTGCTTCTTTTCATATTTTATTCTATTGTTTATACTCTAAATAGTCTTACTGATTTGTATCTTTACCCGCTATTTGCATATTTTTCTATGTTATTACTATTTGCACACTCTCTACCCTGTAATGTTGCTGTGTCTGTCTTATCTTAGATTTAGTTTTATTTTTGTGGCAGCCCTTGCTCTTGTTCTTCCGCAAACACCTGGCTGTGCTGAAAGTGTTGACTCTCGCTCGTGTTGGTTCATTCATTCAAATGGAAAATCACTCGCGGGCACACAAAGGTCAGAGCCAGGGTTTTTTTGTTTACCTGCTTCGATGCCATTGTGTTCGGCATCCTGCTGTGTGACAAACACTGTCAGCCTGTAGCTTATCGACTGTTCGCCGCGGGATCGCTGAAACACTAATGAGCTAATTGATCCATCAAGAAAAAAACAACACCATGTGACAGGAGAAGTACGTTTTTGTAATTTTAGCTTTTTGCTCATACTTCCTTTCATTTATTTGCATTGAAGGGCTGCCCCCAGCAGGCCAACACCACCGCAACATGTCTATTTTAAACATGTACATCTTTTTTCTCCCCACGTTGAAACCCTGGCGACGTTGGTCTATTTCTGGTGTTGCGGACACCTTGCAGGCTGTGTCATCATAAACGACAGCCTTTGCATAGCCTTTGTAGAAGTGTCAATATTTAACGATCTTTTATGAGCATCTGGGTTAATATTTATCACGGCAGCAATGGAATAGCCCTTTGTAATTGCAGGGCAGAAGATGGGCTCTGCAATGACATTTGGTTTCTGGCTCTGTGAGATTGTCATTATGAAAGGGAAAAATATCAGGAAAAAATTAGAACAGAAACTACTCGGTCTAACCTGAGGAGATAGAACAGCTCAGGTGTATTAGAGTGTAATTATGATTATAAGTATAAATCTGACATGACCCAGGAGGATACACTGATATGCAGATCTCGGTGATATCTAAATATACTGCAAATATGGATACCTTAGAAATGAAAATATGGACATAACTGAGGGCAGGACAGAGGGCAGGAAATCATATGGACTGGTTTTCACATGTGAAACTAAAATTTTCTCATAGTTGTTCTAAACGTGATTCACCAGTGTTTCCCATCAGGCCTTTAGAATTTGAGTAAAAAGGATACCGAGGTTTAAAACAAGCTCTTTGCTTGTTTGTTTTTTCCTTTTTTTTGTCTGATTTTGCATTGTGCGATGATTACACGTGGCTATTGAAAGTGAATAGAAACTAGATTGTGTGTGACCATTGACACACTGAGATCTAATCTGATTCTGCAATAAAATACATCCATGGGGAAGAAATATCTTTATTTGAATTTTTCTGTTTTGTTTTTTTTCTGATTTCCAGTGAAAAACCAAGCTCGGTGGGTCCAGAAGCTGATTGATGACATGGAGAACCTCTTCAGGGCAACTGGGGACACAAACTTCAATCTCATCATCACTGACTACAACAGTACTGATATGGATGTGAAGAAGGCGCTTGAAAGATCCTCACTACCGAGGTGTGTGCATTGTCTTATTTTGGCTGTATTTCTTTATGAAAATGAGTTGTTTATCAAATGGGATGGAAAATTTTCATGGCAGGACAACAAGGACCAGGCAACAAAGAAGCGTTACAGTTCAGTCAAATTTTTATTTTTTTACAGAGAGTCATGAATAAGGCAAAAGCCCATATTCTGTTCTAGAGGCAGAACAATATTCACAAAGTTATTTGTCCTTGCAACCTTTGGCCTTATAAGAGTCTGTGTGTTTTTTTTAATTTATTGTTGGGTTGTTTTTTTTTTTGACCATCAGTAACTTTATTTGATTTTATTTTTCTCAATTCTGGTTGTTTTGTTATATGTTCTCTTTCTAACATATACATAAAAAAAAAAGATTTTGTCCCCCAAAAAGTCTTTAATCCAGCTCATTTTTAATGGGAGCACTTCAAATTGAACCTTGTCAAGCTAACTGGAGTATTTTAGTGACATATTTATGGATTGTAATTTAGTCCGCTGATGTCAACAGGCGCCAATATGTGAAACTTAGTGGAAATTTCGAGAGGTCTGCAGGTCTGCAAGCGGGCATCAACCTTATAAATGTGAGTTCTGCTCGAACGTTCAGTAATGTCAATGTAAAGCATAAAAGATTATTTCAAGAAGAAAGTTATTTCCCACTCTTTCACTCTCATCCTCGAACAGGATGAACACAGCATTGTGTTTCTCTGTGACCTCCACATCCATTTCCCCCCTTCCATCATTGATACCATCCGGAAACACTGCGTGGAGGGATTCATGGCCTTTGCCCCGATCGTCATGCGACTGGACTGCGGGTCGACTCCGCTAGACGCCAGAGGTGGGCAGAGATACACGATTTTGGGAATGTGATAGAAGTAAGTTTTATCGGTAGCGGTATGGATGCGGCGAGGAGCAATAATTTATAATATTTTCCTTTATATCCAATTTTCCTTTTTTTTACGGGGCTGTTTATCTTTCAGAGAGCAAGAACCCAGCCCTTACACAGCAACCTCAAATAAACATGTAATGTTGTGATGCGGATAATAATTCAAACTGGTTCGACCACCCTTTGGGATGATAACATGTATATCGGCTTTCGTCGTCCCTGCTTTCCAGCAAATGTTTTTCCCAGTATAAAAATATTTCTTCCCCTTTGTTTTCTACACTCTGTCTGTCCAAACCCCACCTTTAGGGACTGCATCTTTGAGCATGCTCAGTAGGGATATTTTGCCCCCTCATCCGAGGTTGTTGGAGACCATTGGTCAGACCTTCCTCCCAAAGGCACTCATTTCCTCCTCTGTCATCTGCAAACATGGAACTTGTCGTATTTTCCCTTTTGTATTGTAACTTTGTAGTATCACGAAGAAAAATTGTTTATCGGTGTATCTAAATATCAATTGGATAAACCCTCCTTCCAGCCTCTCTGCAAGGAGGAACATGTGCGTGTGTAATGACAGCCAGAATGATTTTTATTGATAAAGACGTAAAATTATCTGCAGAAAAGTTTAGGCACACATTTCAGCACTGAATGACTTCTCCCTTATATTTCCGTGCATAATTTTTCAGAGAAATCAGCTGCAATGGCGTCGCTTTCGTCTGTAAATTGGGGTTTCTGATCCTGTGCAAATCCTGCTCGGACAATCGCACGTTTAAGAATTTAATATGAAATGCCAACAAGCAACATGTCAGGGGCGAACAAAGAAAGATCTTAGGGAGTTAAAGATGCACATGGAATCTTGAGGATTTGTGGGGAAACTGTCGCCGTTGCAGGTTACTGGGAGGTCAATGGCTTCGGCTTGCTGGGGATCTACAAGTCCGACCTGGACGCGGTGGGAGGGATGAACACGAAGGAATTCACCAACCGCTGGGGAGGAGAAGACTGGGAGCTCCTCGACAGGTAGTCCCTGTATTCCTCTGCAATGCACACACAGAAAAGTGATGCTCATCTACCATCTTCTTCCCAAACAATCGATTTCTTTTTACAAGGTGCAACAATCCAGGTGACTCGTGATTCGTCGTAGACGAGACAACAGCCTGATACACTCAGTCTGAACTCTTGCACTGAAACAACTTGAGTTCTAAAACCTTGTAAACTAAAAAATTGATTTCAAAAACAAACTTATTTCCCTATTTTAAACAAAGTGAAGGGATGTGTCACCTGTCCGGTTTTCATGAAATTTATTATTGCTTTTAAATTTGTTTTTCAATAAACTTTTCCGCAATCTTTCCCTTATCTAATCTCCTGTCAATCTGAAACTATATTTTTAAGATAAGTCATGTTTATTTATCATTTATATATTTATTTATATACGCTGCCGAAGGATTCCTTTTTATAAGGTGCAACAATCCAGTTGACACATGACTGTTGTCATGGATGATACAACAGTCTGATACACACGGTCTAAACTCTTGCACTGATAAAACTTTAGTTCTAAAACCTTGTTTACTAAAAAAAATTGACGTTCAAAACAAATTTCTTTTCCTATTTTAAAGAAAGCGAAGGGATGTTTCACCCATCCGGTATTCATGACATATCTTTTTGCTTTTAAATTGTTTTTTAAATAAACTTTCCATGTGGATTTTCAAAAAACTTTTTTTGGACTGTTTACGACTAATCTCCTGTCAATCTGAAACTATATTTCTAGGATAAATCATTGCTTACTTATTGTGTATATATATTTATTTCTTTATGCTGCTTAAGGTCATTCATTATCTATACTGGTTATGCTGCAGTACTACTGGGAGTATTTTAAATATCATTTTGATATTATAAAGGTGGTATGTACATATATGTATTTAACATTTCAATGATTGAAATCCTTTATTTGACACCAAGTTTATATGGCGAGAGTTTATTGATTTTGTTTATTTGCCGGCTCAAGGCTAAGATAACCTGAGGACACTGCCCTCCCCTCTGCTCTCTGCTCTAGAATCCTCCAGGCGGGACTGGAAGTGGACAGGATCTACTTGAGGAACTTCTTCCATCACTTTCACTCCAAGCGCGGCATGTGGAACCGACGCATGTCACAAGGCCAGAGGTGACCGATGGCACCGACTTTCATGGCCACAGCAGCCGGAGCACTTTAGGGCCTATGCATGAATCCCTCTGTCTTTTTTGTACCCATTGATGGACAGAAGGGGTCTGTGACAGTCAGCACATGTTACAGAAGAGGCTATCAATACTACTGATTCAAGGAGTTCATTTCACTGGGTTTGCCTACTAAAAAGGGTACGGGCGAGAAACTCCAACTGTTATAATATATGAAGATACTGCTGTGAACCACGGAGCTGGCGGTCTGCACTTTTGGCTGCTCTTAAGTTACCGTGCACACTCCAAGGATATAGAGACGCAAGTGTTTCTTATATCGTGCACATTTACTGTAATTGTTATATATAAGTTAATTGTACTTACGTGACTGCAGATGTTGTATATGTTTGGCACTGCCTTATTTTTCATGCTGTAAATTATGAAAAACTTAAGTTATTTTTTATCGACGTTTTTAAAGTCTTTTCTGAAAAATACTATCTTTCTAGAAATCAAATGTGCAGGTCTGTTTACCTCTCGTCAATTTTAAAAGTGCCTTCTTCTGGAACTTTGTTTATTTTATTTTTTAAAAATTTTTATTGACAATCCAGGACGGGTCGTAACCTGGAATGATAAATCAAACTCTTGTTTGATATTGTTTGAGATACCAACCCACAATATTCCAGTTAAATATGTTGCCCAAGACTTTTGCTGTTTCAAAAGAACTGTGTTAATACAGTTTATACTAGTTTCCTTGTTACCTGTTTCCTCAAACCTGCCTCATATCTTTGTAGTGAGCTGCCTCTAGAGTAAGATGATTTTTTTTTTTATCATTCTCTTTGAAAGAGGGAAAACATTTCCTTGAATACAACCCTGGGAATTATTAAATTAAACCATTTATGTCATTGTAGAGTCCGAATAGTGATCGTCTGTTCTGCTACTGAGGACTAAAGAAAAGCATTTTGTTGTGGTTAACATTCCAGCTGGAGAAAATAGCCTTTCATTTTTCAAATGGTCCGTGTCTGACCATATCAGTGGCCATTCAGCGTAGCAAAATATGCCATTGTTCTATTCTTATGCAAGATTTTTCTCATCAGTTTGTGAAACTGACAATTGTTTTGTGTGTTTGTCCCTTTTTGTTTTTTTTTGTTTTTTTTACTTCCTCCTTTTTTTATTGTAGTTGTGATTGTTGTTTTAGATATACCTCATCTTTCTTGTCATGCTGGGAGCTCACCTTCTTGCCTTATTGTACGAAACAGGAGTCTCTTCTCTCAGGGATCCGTTTTCCGTGACGAATTTCCGGAATAAATTTCTCCAAAATATGCTTGTGCTGTGCTCTCTCCTTTAGTACATCTTGTCAGAATGATACCTATGGATTTTGTAATTTGTCCACTCCAATGTGATTCACTGTAGTTTACTAATTGTTGACATCATGTGCTCACATCTTAACAACTCACTTGCATTTTTGCATTCCCCAATATTCACATTCTGACAATTTCCCTGTAGTATTAGTCGTCATAATAATAATAATAATAATAATACATTTCTCTAAATGTCACTTTCCATCAAACTGCTATGTTTATGAGAAGGGATAGGGGTAGGATAGAAATTAAATAAAAAATTGACATGCTTTCACTTCTTAAACCTAGTGTAGGACAGAATAGGGCCAGAGGGTTCCAGTTAACCTACTTGATGGTTTTGGAATGTGAGCAAAAAACCAATAGAGACCTGGGGTGAAAATGCAACCGCCACACAGAACAGCCCCCCTTGTCGGAATAGATTCATGCTACAAGGCGGGAGCGCTAACCATTGCTCCACCTTTGCTGCATTCGGCCCCCCAAAAAACTCCACAAAACCACTCAGGACTCATGCGGCAGTAAAAAAGTGGGTCTTCAGCTTTGCTTTAATGACATCGACACGATAGACCTGACTGATATCAAGAGGCAGGCTGTTTCACAAAGTTGATACATGTGAACAGAATGCCCCCGTGCCAAGTTTTTGGGACTTTGGGAACACAATTTATGTCCAGGCACATATGGCTTCACCAAGTCATAGATAAGATGGTACACTGACTGTTTTATAGGTGTGAAGCAACACCCTGAAGTCTGCTCTCACCCGAACAGGAAGCCAGTGCAGAGATGCCAGCATTGGAATAACGTATTCAGATTTACTTGCTCCAGTCAGAACGTGGGCTGCTGCGTTCCGGACAGTTTGAAGTTCAAAAGAAAGCATCTGAAAGAACACAACATGTTTCCTTCGGTCACTGTGCTGAATAACAAGGACAGAGTGAAATTGTCTTAAGGTGACACAGCCTCGCAGGTCCAGAGATTAAGATTTCCGTCTTGGATGACTTCAGATACAAAATATCTGCTGATGACCAGCTCTTAACAGATGGAAGACAAGCACTAAGTTTATTATGTCCTGTCCTACTATATGACTATCGCCTGCTACCCCTTCTGGGGCTGAGGCCGCCAACAAGAGTTCTCCAAGCATCTCGGTCCTGAGCCAGTACCTCAAGCTGTCCCCAAGTGTAGCCCATGGAGGTTCCACTTGAGGGCTTCACCCCGATAGAAACTTATGTGGTCTTTCCAGCTTCAAACATGGTCCTTACGTTCCATGTACTGATGGTAGTTGTAGCCCTGGTGGAGTGGATGATTTCAGCATAGTGGTTTCTGGGTGCTTCTGGCTTTCACAACCCTGTGTCGTAAGTCCCTCTGACGAAGGGCCACCTTCTCCTCTGGGCAGGATATCGGGGTTTACTTTTGTTTGCGTATTTGTAACGGGTAATGTTTTATGGGGTGAGGTTGTTCGCCCCACACTCAACCCCTAACCTGGAGGACCAGGTGTTGCCTTTCGTCTGACCTCTACTCCGAAACCTGCCTGGCTCGGTAAAACCTACCAGGGCTATAACTCCCACCAGTACAGCCTCCAGGGTTTTGGAAGTACACAAGCCTCCCCACCATGGCAAGGTAGCAACACAGACTATGTCCATACCATCTTTGTTTAATATTATGTACAGCTGCAGATCCTCCGCACATCAGTGACAGTTTGCTTGAGATGAGGGCAGAATCTGTTCCGATGACATCATGTACAGTGAAAACAGCACGACACATACAGTGCAATGGTCATTTTTTTTTGCCATCACTCACGCACAAGGAAATGGTGGGTTTCTATTTTCTCTACAAATAACAAATTTTATGCTGATTTCTTAGCAAACAGTTGTCAAATTTATGTTTGAATGAAGTTCTTTGTGGCTGTGTTATGGACTTCACTCCTATGAATCCAGTCAATTTGTTGGGTAAATGCTGCTTTAGTCTATTTGGCTTCTAACAACGATGAAGCAAAACGGAACAATGTGAAAAACGCTTGGATTGGAAACTGTTGTTCCCTTTCCGACCGTGAAATGCATTATATTAATCTATAGATTAGCTGTAGTGTGTTAAAAATATAACTGATTCACACACCATAAAACCAGGTCAGACAGCAGGTCATTGCTATTTATTTAACATAATTGAGGCAGAAACTGTGAATGAAATGTTTTTACAATCTAATATGCTGATGAAGATGTATATCCTTGGTTTACCCTCAAGGCTTAATGCTTTCCTTCTCCGACATTAAATATTAGGACAGTGCAATTCTGTAACACATCTAAGAAATGGCAGCTTCTTTTAAGGAATGACGCTCTGGCTTCTGTTTGCAGAGTGGTGCAGAGATGGAGCATTAGACGATCCATATAAGATCCATCGTGAGATTTTCAGTGAGTGAAAATAGTAACAGCAATCTTCCACAGACCGTCCTCGACGGCAGGTTTCTTTTCAAAAATGACCAACATTCTGTTTCCTTTACCGCTATGTGGGTACTTTTGCAAACCTAGCATTTTTTTGCTTTCATTTTCCACGTTGGTCAATATCATCAATAACCGCATCGGCACATCTTTGGATGTGACCGCAGAATCACATTATAGAAGCCAAATTTTATGTCTAGTTCCACATTGACAAACGAAAAAACAAAAATTCTCTATCATGTCTTCTTCACATAAATACATATTGTTGTACAGGAAGTTAAAGAGAGGCATGATTTGGATGTTAACAAAAAGTGACAAAAATGGTGATCACCGCAGCTAAAAATAATCTTCTATCAACATTCCAGATGAATTGTCTGACCCCCTCCATGCCCCGCCACATTGCGATATAATTCAAAACAAATGGAGGAAAAAACACTTCTGGCTGCACTTCAGCCGAGCATGTAAGTTTACAGTCATGGTTGTCATAAAGAGGATTAAACTTAAACATTATGGATTGGGGCGGCGTCGCACAGGAGGTCGAGCAATTGTCCTTGGAACTGGCTCCTCCTAGTGTGTCGAAGTGTTGTGGAGCAAGACACTGAACCCCTAGCTGCTCCCCTGGCGCTGCTTGACGGCAGCCAACTGCTCATGGTTCTTCCATGATAGGTTAAATGCAGAGAATGAATTTCCCCATGAGGAATTAATAAAGTATACATTATTATGTTGCTGTTACTACTATTTATTGGCTAAGACTGTGATATTTTGGCTGATCGTGTTGAATGAACAAAGTCCGAGATTAAAAGACGTAATGGGAAGGACGAAGCATGCAAACACCTAAGAGTATCGTATGAATGCGTGATTGACAATCACCTGGTTTTAACTGGTGACTTGCTCCTGTTTTGCTGTTTGAGATTTACGGTTTTGAATTGCGGGGAAGAAACTGGCAAACAGCTATGCAGACATGGGGAGTACACAGTGTCAGAATGGAGCCAGGAACCTTCATGCGCTCTCCTCTGCACCATCGTGCTGCAGTTGTTGATGTCCTTTATGCTTGAAATGTTGTGTCATTCAATTGAAAAAATAAATATGCCCGAAAAGAAATGGCAATGTTTTTTTTTAAACTATTCAGAATAAGAGCAAAGAATCCAAAGGAGGTCGGGTACAGTCCTATTTCTCTAACAATTTGTTTTTCTCTGTTTAGGCTTCATATTATTCTCTTGAATTAATAATCCATCCAGCATTTTGTGCTATGCCCAATGCAATTCCTCATTGTTGAATATTTCTGACAAATTTAAGAAAAAACTGCTGATTATGTATATGATGTCATCTTCGAGAGATGCTGTGACTCTGCAGACTTGTACAACATGGCCGAAAGTACCTTTCACAGCATTCGCCATGTCTTCCGGCCAATTCATTCCCACTCAGGGTCACTGATGGGTCCGATACCCGTTCACAGTGGATGGCAATTTACGCTGATGTTATCTGGCTTGTATGTGTTAGGTACAAACAAAAACCACACTTGGAGGTTGAAACCAAGGGCATCTCTTGGAACTGAGGCAGCAGTGTTAAACTAGATATTTTAAATTTGTACTGTATTTATGTGAGAGCGCATTAGCCTGGGATTCGCTGAGTGAAATGAAATTTGAGCATGTCAGATCCATCTTGTTGGCAGGTTATGTCTAATGTGCCCCTGTGAGAAGAGATTTATTGAGTTAGATCACATAAACACACATCTATAACCTCATCTTGACTGATGATGGTCTCCATATTGACGCTATACAATAAGGAGATGGTCTAATTTACACGAGTGGATGGAAGTGGTGGAAGTTCTAATTCCTGCAAATAGACAAAAAATAATTGTTAAACTTGTTACAAAGCTACTCTATCCTGAAGTACACTATAAATGGAGGAAATGTATAGTATTTATCTTCAAAATGCAAAGGAGTAGAAGAATTGTAAACATTTTCAAAAATGCACTACAGGCAATAGGTCTAGCGCAAGTTAGGAATGCCAGTACTTGTTATCACTGCAATCGGGTCTATGAATGTTTTCCTGAAAAATTAAAATTATTCTAAATTATTCGTGATGTAGATGAGAAGAGCTAATGGATACCAAATACTGTACTACAAATGTGGGTTTATACTGTTCTTTTATTTTTTTTTTTTCTGTTATTTAAAAGGGCTCCTGAAATCTTGTACCACATTCCTAGATTACGTTTTAGTATATGATAGTTAATGAGAAATATATATTTTTTCCAACAAAAAAATAACAATCTCAGGAAAAGGTGTTTGGTCGTAATCTTTCGTCAACAACCGATTCGTCTCAACGGCGAAAATGCTGCGTTACGGAGCATCGGAACTCGGGGACTCTAACTTCTGCGAGCGCAGCAATACCTTTAAAACAGTCAAAAAAAAAACGGAGAGAGAAACAAAGAATACCATTTTTTCTGTAATTTAATCGCATCCGTGTATCAGGCTAACGCTCGCAGGAATATTGACATCGCATTCCTGTAATTTTTCAAAATTTGTCAAAAAAATACAAATTTACGAGGTGGTATGAAGGCCGCACAGACCGGCCCCTTAAATCTCATTCATCATGGACTGGAACCCACAGAGGAACACAGTCGTTGAATGACCGGCGACATGTTTTACGTATTTAATTCGGATATAGCCTCAAGTTTGCACTCTTAGCAGCATCCTTCTCGTCGTGATCCCAGATGGTGTTCACTTTCATCAACGGCGACAATTCCATGCCTGCTGTAATGGGAACTAACGTTCACGTCTCGTGTTGTGAGAGGGAGACTGAGGTCACCGGAGCGCTGCGCTGTCAACAACACTGACCATGTAAAACAACTCCGCTGCCGCCTCGACGGCTCTTTGTTGATTTAGCAGAACTGGTAAGGAGGATACCGGTTGCACTGGTAGCGACAATACCCATTTTCTATCACGTACGTGTTGGCAACTGCATTATTACTGTAAAAACATGGCCGATCAGGTAGAGCAGCTAAGTGGCTTTTCTTGCTAGCTTTGCTTTGCTAACGTAGTCTAGCTAACTGGCGCGGCGATGACTGCATTTCCCCGAAAACAGATGTCCTGTAAACTTAAAAAGCGGGTCGACACGGTTTTGAAAATGGCAAAAAAAAGATGTTGAAATGTTTCCATACGCGGGAAAGAACATATTATTTTAGCGAGTGAACATGAAAACAGCGAGGGTCCGCGCTGTCAGCAGCGTATGCCGTTTAACCTATCAGCTTGAAGCAGCTCAATGTTTCCCCTTCTGCGTGACTCCCCCTTGGATGGGTCACCTGGACGTACACAAGCATTTATTATTATTTTTATTCTTATCGTTGTCTTTGTCATCAGGTCAACCTTAAATCGAAAACATGCCAGGTAAATTGAAGGCCAAAATTGTAGCAGGGCGCCACTTGCCCGTCATGGACAGGGCCAGTGACCTCACGGATGCCTTCGTTGAGGTTGGTGAAGAACAAAAATGTTTTTCCAGTGAAATCCATTACACCTGTTCGCATTGATAACCATGGTTTGGTTTGAGAACGATGTGAATACAACAGCGTTATTAACATGTATTCATGTGTGTTGTGCACCTGTATTGTGTACCCATTAGGTCAAGTTTGGTAACACAACCTTCAAAACAGATGTCTGTCTCAAATCCCTCAATCCACAGTGGAACTCAGAGTGGTTCAAATTTGAGGTAAATTTTTCCCCTGCTTTTTTCTTTTTACTGCTATAGCTTTGTGATTTAAATGGGAGGGTGTTCATTTGAATGTCAGTGACACTCACCTCTTCTCCTCTTTCTCCTTACCCGCTATACCACTGGACATGAAGGTCGATGATGAGGACCTGCAGGACGAGCCTTTGCAGATCACGGTGTTGGACCACGACACCTACAGTGCAAACGATGCCATTGGGAAAGTTTACATTGACATCGACCCACTGCTTTGCAGTGAGGCTGCATCTGTAATCTCTGGCTGGTTCCCCATCTACGATACTATACATGGTATGACACATCAACAGATCAGGCTGCATTATTCACATAGCTGCTGGTCTAGTTATGACTATTCTCTATCCTTCCTTTATTATTTGTTAGGTATACGAGGGGAGATCAATGTTCTCGTCAAAGTGGAGCTTTTCAATGATCTGAATCGCTTCAGACAGTCCTCATGTGGGGTCAAGTTCTTCTGCAGTACGTCTGACTTATTGTTTCTTCATCGTTTGGAACATGTGCTGCTTGCCTACGTTGATGGCTGTATTATCTGAAATTATTTCCAAGATGAGACAATAGTCAATTTTAGTCTGTTGGAGTTTGTTCAAGTTGTAATCGACCTCTTCTGTGTGGTAGCCACATCCGTCCCGCGATATTATCGGGCAGCGATGGTTCATGGGTTTGTGGAGGAGCTTGTCGTGAACGAAGATCCGGAGTACCAGTGGATTGACCGTATAAGAACTCCTCGTGCCTCCAATGAAGCCCGCCAGAGGCTTATCTCTCTTATGTCTGGTAAGAAACCTATTTCATGGTGTTGCAGCTTCTCTGCTCTCCCTGTCGCTTAACATAGCTATTTGTTCCTCCCCATCTAGGAGAGCTGCAGAGGAAAATTGGGCTTAAGGTACTGGAGATGGGTGGGAATGCAGTTGTGGGCTATCTGCAGTGTTTTGACCTAGAAGGAGAATCAGGCCTGGTTGTCCGGGCCATAGGTACAGCCTGCACACTGGAAAAAGTCAGCCCTGGAAGCATCCCCAACTCCAACACACACACTCATCCTAACACAGCCCCTGCTTCCAATGCCTGCAATTCCCCTTCCAAGGATGGAAAAGAGTGAGTATGAACCAACAACACAAGCATGAACCTTGCTCTTTATTCCAAATTCAATTTGTGACAATTTGGGAAAGATGTTTATGTGCATGAAAGGGAGAGTGTATGGATGAAATGTATGTGAGTAGAGTCAAGCAGTTCCTGCAGCGTGTGTGTCTCAGTATTTGGAGATTGTTTGTCTAGTGTTTCACACGTTGTCGCATCATGAAGCAAACAGCACACACACATCCTGAGACACACACATGTACAGCACACACACCAGAACTGTCTACCCCAACCCCTCTGAACCCTGCTTTTATAGTAGGCTCTTGCATGGCTGTCTGCTTTGCCTTTGCATGTCCTGGAGTTTTGTCTTTTAAGTGTCCAGCACACATTTTCTGATCAGCTTGTTAACAGTGATTGTCCTGACTTTACAGTTACTGAAACTGTACATCTGTATCATTATGTATCATGGATGTAAACATTTTAGGCGATGAAAACATTGGTAATATTTAGGAAAAAAGAAACAAGCTACAAATATTCATTTTGCTGTTGACTGTATAGTGGATTACAATTTTGAGTCGAAAGGGGTATTCATATAATGAATTCTATTCCCAGCAGCTAGCGCTACGATAATAAGCCTGCTATCTTTGCATGTCTGCTGTGCATGTCTGTTTTGTAGAGAGCTCTTTACCACATACCTGTGTGTTTTCTGCTGCTTTAAATAGAATAGAAGTCAAAGATAGATTTAAAAAAAAATAATCTGCTTAAAACTTTCTGTGTTCATCTATTCCTTTTTATCTCCATTTACCCCTTATTACAATGCGTGGTTGATTATTATGTGCGTTTGTCTTTCTTGATTACATTGGGACCGCGAGGATTCTTACTGTGTGTGTCCAAATCTTCCTCTGTCTGCGTGCTGATCGCCCCAGGTCTCCAATAGCCCACGGATGCCGCTCCACCCACAACAGCCCTGTGCATTCGGCCTGCAGCTCCCAGAGACTGTCCCAGAACTTCTCTGTCTCTGTCCCCACACTCGTCTTCACTGGTATGCGGAGGCAGGGAAGGCATTTAATGTAGGGGTTTAAGAGGTAGCCGACGACTAACGTAGGGAGAATATTTTTTGGGGCGTCATGCAAATACGGTGAAGTAGTCTTTTTGACCAAGAGGCAAGGCAGACTCTCATACCTCCCCTATGCAAGGCAAGACACCGCCTTTGAGACCCTGACTAGGCGAGCAAAATGTTGTCAGATGCAGAGCTATGATGGCCAGTTCAATGGAGAAAAAGACTGAGGCAAGGCTTTGGTCAACAGGAGTCTTGTGATCTCTTTACAGTCAGCTGACCTTTGCTTCAATCCACTGGGACACATGCTTCAGGTGTTATCCTCTGTGTCTGTCCTCCTCGTGTTTTGCCATGTTGCTTTTTAGTTCTGCGTGTGTGCAATTCTGAGTGTGTTCTTTTTTGGGTTTTTTTCTGTTTTGCTTTTAATGCTTGCTTTTTTTTTTTTTTTTTTTTTTTTTTTTTTTTTTTTTTACAGCCTTTTTTAGCCCCTCAAACACAGCCCCCCCCATAGCAAACAAAATACACACTGTATCCTCTCATTTCATGGATACACTAGTCCACAGTAATCATATGCACACACAGAGGGTGAGGTCATGACTGATGTAGGTGTGTGTGTGTCATGTTCTCCTGGCAGGCCGGTATTTGGTGAGGACCTGCCCTCGTCCTCCGGCCCACCCACCCCTTTCAGAGCCCTTCCCACCTCTTCCTCTTCTCCTCCCCCCTTCTCTCCCCCCAAGCCTTGCAGCCGCCAGTCCTCCTCATCAGATACAGACCTCAGTTTGACGCCCAAGACGGGTAAGCATTTATGGCCCCGTCCCCTACCCAACCCCTTTCCCCTCCTACACTTCAGTGTGGTGCTACTCTGGTGACATATTTAATATATTTTTTTAAATTAATTAATTTATTTTGTCAAAATTTCAGTTTAACATTGTTTTATTGTAAAGATTTTGCCATTTTTATTTAGCAGTGGTTCATCTTTCCCCCTTGTGCTCAGGGGCCTGATGTGTCTTCTGTATTCATGTGTTACATGAAATATGCCAAACCTCCCTGGGTTTGCATAAAGTGATGAATGATTTCACAAGGCACACCGGCTCTTTTACTTTTTTTTTTGGTCCCTCTGTTTTCTGTGGTCTTTTCATAGAAGCACTGTGTCTCATGAGGGACTGTTGTTGATTTAGGTCTTCATTAACAGCCATTGCGGTTAATAAGTAAGGAAAAGGTAAGTTCAGTCAGACTTAGGCCGGATCCCAACTGAGCACATTTTGATTAAAGCTCGGCCTAACAAACCATATTTGCCCTCGGAGGGGACCAGCAGCCCACCTTCCCTTCTTCTTCCTGTTATGTTCTTCTTCACTTTTTTTTTTAAATCTGACCTGCCTGCTTTTCCTTTCTTTCTCTGCATAGCTCCAATTTTTGACAACCAATTACTTTTTCTTGTAACTTGCCTGTCTTTGCAATTGGCAAACAAGTCGAAAGGGCAGGGCAATATTTCAAATATAACTGCTGTTTTCTCATGGCTTTAAAAGTCTGTAATACACTGTTTTACATCCAGACATGGATGAATTGTTGGTGTTGTTTTATGGCAATTCTTATATAAACAACCATTCTTTACTTTTGGCATCCTGTGATAATATAATGTGCAAATCAGTCACCATATTCAAATATATATAGGCGATATATAATAAAAAGTAGGTAATCCTTACCTAAGAATTAGGGAGAAATTTCATGAAGCTCAAGCGATTTCTTTATCATGAAAAAAAATTGAACAATTTAGATAATTACTATCAATCAAGCTTTACCTAAAACTCTTCAAGAAATGACTGCAAGCTGAAAACTAGCGAGAAGTGCCTGAAAATGACTGAGCCTTTTTTTTGTATTTCAAAATAGAGAATAAAGTGCTCTTAATCCTGCAAGGGATATACTCGACCCTTAGGTGACAAATTAAGGAAGCGGAATTCATAATAATAATAGCGAAAATGTGCCAATAAAACAGGCTGGTGAATATTTGACATTTGTTTCGCAACATTCCCCAGCCCTGTCCACTGATGCCGATTTTCTCTTGTGGGAAAGAGAAAGTGGACACCAGTGCCAATTTTCACCGTTTGATTTTCTTTTCCCATTTTCACAGGGCATCTGCCCACTCTTTCCATTGCTCTATCTGACCATTCTTAGTTTCCCTGTTCTCTCTGTTACTCCTCCCACCCGACTCCTGCTGGACAGAGAAGCCCAAGCCAGTGACAGGGACTCGCAGGCCTGGGATCTTCCTCTGCCCAAGCTCCCCCGCCCTCTCTACAGACCCTCTCTCCCTTCCCGGTTCTGGCTCAGTGGGCTGCGGTCACGGATCTGCCCCAAGAGCCACCACCCCGCCCCCTCCCTCCTCCACCCACTCAGACTCTGCCTTGCTGAGAAAGAGTGTGTCCTTCACAGAGGACCTACTGCTGGCAGCCTCCGGTATAGTAGGACTGCGGTGTGTCATCAAGTATCTGAGCCTGATTCCAGCACAGTGTGAACCCCTCTAATGGACTGGCAGACTTTGTACTGCTGCACAATACCGGTGTACTTATACTGTAGCAGTACTTTTGATACTAAAAAAGATTACCTCAAAATGCATGATAAAAATGCTTGTGTTGTGAAACACTGTCTGTCCCGACTCCTACATGAGGTTCCCAAATGCCAGCATGAAATTTGATGTATTGACGTCATGCTTACCCAACGCTGCCTGATTTAGGGACAATGAGAAAATTGGCAAATTTGGATGAGTAAAGAACAGGTGGAGTAACGGTCTCATTCTTTGTGTATTGAAAAAATGTTGACGTCACTGTCATATGACTTGTCACAACAAAATAATTATCTAATGTCTGTCTGTCTGACTGGGAGTCTCGTCCACCGACTTGTGTCCTGGGAGCGATTTCATTGATTTCAGACTCTCCATTGTGATCAGGAATGGGCAGTGGGGGCAGTGCCGGGAAGGAGGCAGGACCCTTGAAGACTCTGCTTCGACAGCAGACGCAGACAGCTCTCGAGCAGAGGGTATGGTGACCCTAATCGCACTCACATTGCAAGGTGTACAGATCCGCACATACAAATTCACGCAGCATGCAAACATTTGCAGCTGAAGCCCCCATTAAACCGCAGGTTAAAGCGTTCGGTGTCTTTTGAATTTCCCCTGTCTCTCTCTCTCTCAGATTGCAGCCCGATTATTTCAGAACACAGCAGAAAATAGTTCCTTTTGTCGACACAAGCAGCAGTTTAAGTCGAAGTGGAGGGCTTACTGAGTTATTTTTGGCAGTGACTTAGCGACTTCCCCTCTGTGTTTCATCCTCAGATCATCGGATGTATGCAAATTATTCAGCCTGCCACCCAGTGTTCGACACTGCTTTTTACTTCGTATAATTTCTAATGCAAGATCTGTGACTTACTCTGTTGTGTTTCAATGTTTCATGGTAAATGGTTCTGTGTAAGAGCAAATAATTTTCCATTTTTCTGTCCTCTTGACCACTTGTGCTACTCAGGGAGCCTCCTCCTCTGGGTTATTGTTAAACGCCAGGGTATGTCCAATCAGTGTGACTCTCCCCCTTCTTTCTCCATCTCTTCCTTAATATCCTGAGCAGCTGATGGCCATCACTCAATCTGAATCAACTCCTAACCTGTCCCTCCGAAGCTGTTTGTAGATCTCATAGGGACAGGCTGGGTCGCACACGATACCTGGCCCTCTCCGGGTCCTTTGTTGACCTTGTGTGTATACTCTGCACCCACCACACTCTGAAAGATTCACAGACATGTCACATGGAGGGCTGGACAGGAGTTGTGTTTCCTTCAGTTTTGAAGGGGTGTATGACTGAGCTTTGTGGATATCAATGTTAAACAGGTCCGTCTGATCTGACTTTCATTCCCCACCAGAGTCTGATTTTTGATTTCCTGTGGCTATGACAGGAAAACGCATGCTCATCTCATCACCTTACGTTTTGCCTCATGGAGTTATCAGTCAATTTCTCCAGGCCTTTTGAAGATATATAGTGAAAGTAGTCTCACTGCTGTGTTTACACTAAACCCATCCATGGCACACTCTGCATGGGTCAAAAATCACACTCCCTATGGTTTTATTCAGTTGTGATCACTTGAACCTGGAATGAACATCAAGATCCTGAGCAGCAGTTCAAATATTTCGTGCTCCTCTCGTTTGAATTGATTTGCATAATATTGTCGGATTCGGGGTGGAGCACAAATGATCCACTCAGAGGGTAGACAGAAGCAAGAACCCAGCATCCCAGATCCTAAGCCAGGAGCTTACACTTGTGGATTTATGTCAGGCTTTCAACCTCAAATTTAGAGACGGCGTTTATAGAGAATTGAAAGGATTGCAAGAAAGAAATAAGATAAGATAAGATATAGATAATCTAAATATATATATAAATAATCTAAATAATGTGGTCAATTGGCAGCATACATTGTATTGGAAGTGTATTTCCTCAGCCATGGGGCTATTTGAAATGCTCTCGGGTTTTATGAATACACGTAGGCAAGGAATCAAGCAGTTTGGTAATTACCTCGGGTGCACCTTGCATGGGGGTACGCTATCCCGCTCAGTCCCTGCTGCATGTTGGAACTTTCCTATTACGGTGTCCTCATCCACAAATGCAAACACACACAGAGGTAATCTGTAGGCATCTTCTTGCTCTTCATTGCTACAGTGATTGTTCATTGCCTTCAAGAGATTTTTTTTCCATCTCTCATGTTGACTTGGTATCAGTTATCTGTTTTTATGAAACAGATAAAGGGTCATCAGTAGCAGATTTCAGATCCAAAGTCTGAAAATGTTTTCGTGTTCACTGAACAGTGGTTTCATTTTTGCGGTTACTGTTACGCCTGTCAGCTTTGAAATCTAAAAAAGTTTAGGTCATTTTATATTGATTACTAAAATGCTGCATTTAAAATTAAAAATGAAATATTACGCACAACTGAATGCGTGTGATTTGGGTGATTGTACATTTTATCATCCTCATTCTCCAAGTGACCCAACTGTTTTTGTCTGCAGGAGTTCCCCTTCTTCACTTTGACATCTTTCCCACCCGCTTTTCTGGTTCATGTTGGCGGTGTGGTCAGTGCTCGCTCAGTGAAACTACTAGACCGCATTCACAACCCTGGTGAGTTCAACACACGCTGATATTTAATATGCCATTGTTGCTCCCCCCCTTTGTCCTGTCACAAAATTAGGATTGGGGATCAAAATTTTTAATAGTATTGTATTGATACCCTGTTCACCAAGTCTTTATTGATATCACTGCTAGCAATTTCTTAACAAAATGCTGATTTATTTTATCAAAGAAATAGAAATGGACTTTAGTACGAGGTAATTAAATGATTTATTTGGCTGTTTGTTTATTTGTTCTGGACCATCCATCTATGTAAAGTTAATCAGTTTAAGATAATTTAGTGTGTAAAGCAAAGAGAAAATTTGCATGTCCTGCAGCCGGAGGTAAGAGATTTTGGTTAACTAATTTGATGCAACCTGAGTTGGAGTGATGAGCTGGCTACTGTTAAAATTAAAGACATTTTGGGTTTTGAAAAACATTTAAATTGAAAAGGTCTATGGACTAGGGTTGTCTCGGAACAGGAACAGGAGTTATAACTCTGTCATGGCAACTGCATCTTATCCTGAGCAACCAACTTGCAGCATTTAGGTGATTCATCATTGATGTTGTGTTCCCTCCCTTACATTAACTAAAGTCCGAACTTCACTACTTCAGTAAAACCCATCTTTTTCCATTCCAAGCAGTCGATGATAACTGAGCTATTCAAATGCGTGCATGATGCAATTAAAAGTGTTACGCATGTAATGCAAGGCAGTAGCTATTTTTTTCACACCTTGAATTGGTTTACTGCATAACTAATGCTTTTTCATGAAATCTCTCAAGGTTAAAGGGATCTGCTTGTCTCTATGGTAATATCAATAATCTTGGATGCTATCTTTTTTGGCATTTTGGAGGTTCGAATTGGGAAGTGATCCCCACCTTCTAGTCATTGTGTGAATGTTAAGTGTTGTTGCAACTCTCTGCCCATTATCTTCCTGTGTTGAAGAGTTTTCTCATCTAAACTTCCAGTCCCTCTTACTCCTGAGGTGGTAATGAATGCTATGTATGAAGCATTGGTTGTAAACAGGTGAAAGCTGTTCCTCGTCACTGTTAATACGGCTTCAGCTATGTCGCGTCGCGCAAACAGTTAGAATAGGCTATCATTACGTGCGCCAGCTTTATGGATAGAGGCAACTTTCACCTTTTGATTTGACTGATTGGCTTTATGTAGTGTACAGTTTGTCTTGGTCATGTGGTCCGCTGTGTGTGTACAGTGCGTCGGCAGTGTATTGTGTGTGCGCGCTGCAGTGTTGCCCACTGGAGGTGAGGCACAATAGTGCTGCATGGCTCCAGTCTGTTGCCTGCTGCTTCTCTTGTCTGCTGTTTTGGCTGCAGATGGTGTTTCAGTGGGAAAAAGTGGTCACTATCTTTCATAATTGCAGTGATTCCTCACATAGACACCAAACATCTGGGGGGAAAAAAAAAGAATATTTCCCTCACTAATGGTGTCATTGTTCAGTGAAGATGTAAGAATAGACTAAGACTTTTGCTCATTAGGTGCGTCATTTTGTCCGTCATTCAGTTTAATGAACGGTTTTGAATTACCACTGTTTGCAAAGATAAGTGGACTGGGCTCCAATCATCAGGACTCTTTTCAGATTTTATCACGGAAAATTAAATCAGGAAGATGACTATTATGTCTTTTTATTTACTTTTCCTCTCTCAAACAGTTCAAGACATTTACAGCAGGTCTTAATGATTCTGTGGCTGGTGTACCTGGATCCCTCTAGATGATAATTTGGGAGTTTTGACCTTAGAAGAAAATATGTAACAGATTTTAAATTCCAACTCATCAGGCGGGTATATTTGTATGTATTACAAACACTTTTCAATCACGGCTCATCTTCCAGTTTGTATCCTAACTTGAAGACACACCTTGTATGGAAATTCAATTTATTAGTGTAATATTGTTATAAAATGATCTTGTCATTTGACCGATTTCCACCAGAGAAAGTATGGAGAAAGAGAGAAGTGATTCAAGGAAAGATAAAAGTTGAAATACCTTCATTATACTATTATTATTACCTCACATGCTCAAGTGCTCCTATTCCTCAGTACTTTCTTAGCAATAAAACCAAAACATACTCTCAGAGCTGACATTGTCACAGTGTGAAAAAAGTACGTGGCATTCGGGAAATCAGGGAGATGAGCATTTGAATGTGTTTGGAGCACTGAAATGTAAAAGATTTATACGTATGCTGCCTCTGTTTCATCAGCAGCCAATGTTTCAGTGTCTCCTATCAAGCTCTCGGATCACTCGCCTCATGCAAGCAGGCAGCACAGACATGTCCGCACCCACTATTGGCAGCCAAGATTGTCAGACATGCATTCCATGTGTGGAAGTACCGTGTGGCACTGCAGACTCTCCTGTTAGCCGCTGCCTGGCTTTTGAAATGGAATAGCACCTCGTTCTATCTGGCTCCTATCCATTGTTCTTATTTATAAAGGGATGGTTGGTGGGACGTTTTAAGTTTCTCCTACCATGCTCTGAGCTTTTGATCATTCTGTTTTTACAAGTGGGCCGCACATACTGTGGAGGTTTTTTTTTTTTTTCTTGTCCATTGGCAGCCACAATAGTCAAGACATAATCAAGACCGATTCTTACATTGAAATGCATTGTCTTGGAATGGTGTTTTCAACTAATGAAAGTGAACAATCTAAAAGATTTGCACCATAAAAGTCTGTTATGGAGGCGACATGTCCGTGCTGATGCTTTGGCGGTAAGTGATAAATCAGGAATTCTTCCCTCGGTGCTGTACAATCATCAGTGTGCACATGAATGACATTTTGAATCTACTTACCATCCATGAGTCAAAAACATCTATCAAAGATAAAACACAATTTTCTTTTTTATTTTGTCTGTTTTTTCACCATCCCCTTTATTTTGGATCAACCATCTACTCAGTTTTAAACCCATGGGCTCATTGTAAATTCTGTTTGAAGAAATACTTTTTTGTTTTGAATGCTGCCAAGGACGAAGTGCAAGCCAGCTGTGCTTCGTTGACTTAAGGTTTGGCTTATGGCAATGATTCAGATGAGAACTTAGTTTTAAAAGTCTCTAGCCAACGGGAATCAGTATTAATTTTGGCCAGTTGAAATAAAGTTTTTAGCTGATTTTGTTCCTCCCTTGACATTATCTTTCGTCTGCTACTGGCAGGCTGCCTGTAAAACGTTACTTCGTGAAAGTAGTTTCAAATGCCGAATAAGGAAACTGATGTGTTTTTAGTTTTGCTCATATTTGAACTAATAGAAGGTACCCGAAATCTATCTCCTGAATATTTCCTGAAAATGATATTTACCAGAAAGCTTCTGCAGTAATTCCAACCACCCTACAGTAACTCTACTTTCAACAGAACTAAAAATTACATATTCACAAAGCCCTTTGACACTGGTGGATAGATTTAGGCCTGGTGGACCAGGGGGGTTTCAACGCAATGGCTGAAACCTTGGTTTAGACCATGGCAGGTACCGTAGATTGGTTTCTTAATTACTCTGAAGAGGTTAGTATTATTTAGAGTAATTGTCCAACCATTTGTTCCTATGCTAATTTGAATATATTCACCTGTAACTCGAGTCTCAACAGAAATTAATGGTTAGTGATTGATTATACCTTTCCATCACGGTCACAGGATGAAGAAGAGCTGCTAGGCTTCAGTTCCATACTTAGTTCATCTGCATGAATTTTTACAGCCAGTTTTGCAATAGTTTTAAATCAGCCTCTTATTTTCTCTGCCATGTTCAGTCTGTTACAAATAAAATTAATGATGTGAATTTTCTAAATTAGGAAATGCTTGAAAATCTACCTGGCTTTCCTGATTTCGGTCTAGTTTTCACCTCATGTGGTCGAATATCAAAAGATGCACATTTATTATGAGTATTATTCACTGCTTTTGACGGTCATTCCCTAAACTCGGAGTAGAAGACAAACAGGCTTCAGTAGAGAAACTTCTTTTAAACAATACCCCTAGTGCAGACATAATGCCACCAGTGTATAAATTTAACAAGATTATGGTGTCTCACAACAGAGATGTGATCTGAAGACCAGCTTTTACCAAAGATCTATGATAAAACTGTTGAAGGCTAAGTTGTTTTGGCCTAAACCAGCCTTTTTTGCCATGACTCGGGGAATGGCAGTATGGGGAGGTCATAACAACTCCTTGTTTTTTCCTGTTTTGTTTTTTTTTTGCAGATCAGCCACTGGCTGATCTCAGAACATCAGGCATGTCTGCAGTTTAAACTAATCAGCCAGACAAAGTCTGATAAGCTTGCTACAAGAACAGTTGTTGCACATATTTGCATGCCTTAGCTTTTGCTTTATTGTAAATCTTTGGTCCAGCCCTGTGTAAAGCTAACCGTATGGGATTGAGCGAGTTGTCCATTTCGTTGTCCCTTTTTCCGCATTTTATCGCTCACATTTCTGTATTCCTAACTGGAACCAGTTGTGTAAAGGGAGACATCAGCTCTTGATGTGATCAGACAAGTGCAAAATTTCAAAATAAACATGTAGGTTATCTCATCTCTATTCTCCTTTTTCTTGGAAGTCCTCTTAAGATTTAGCTGGCAGACCTGAATTTTACTGTATTTGCATAGTGACTTTGAAGTGCTGTCTGTCTTTGCACAGTGAATGTGGAGTGCCGCTCTTCTGCCGTGCTTGTTTGTTAGACTGTCTCTTCTTTTCTCTCTCTTCTCTGTACTAATGGTGTGTTCTGGCCCAGCCTTGGGTAACACGCGCTCATACAAACTGCTAGACTGGAATAGTATCACTGCAGGTATTTTCCCCCTTTTACTGCTTTCACCCAAAGGAGTGATGGCAGCTCAGTGAAGTGAACCAGGCTTTTTTTCAATGTGTGTCCTCTAACAAACCAAACAGAAACGTTGACCAAATACCAACCAAATTCCATACTATTCTTATCTTGTATCACTGAAATCTGAATTCAGTGAGCTGTCATTCTCCTCTCTTTTAATCTTTGTGAGTGTGTGCCGAGCTGATTTGAGCATGCGCTGTGCCCTCACCCCTCCCCATCCAGCCTGGTCTGGTTCCCTCTTGCACCCAGTTCATTCCTGCTGCACAGAAGAGCTGCAGCTCTTCCCCAATGTTGTCCTAGTGCTGTTCTGATGCTTTCTGAATCTGCATTGTAGTAAAACCTGTCTAGACCAGAGGAGGTTTAGGAGGTTTACTCTGTGACAAAGATCCACTGACGAGGCATGTGCATTCTGAACTCACTGGGCCGTATTCATACTGAGAGAGAGAAGGAAGGATGGAGGGAGGGATGACTGGATGGATGGAAGACAGGGTGATAAGATGGGTGGCACTTGAGGAAAATTTTTCAAACTGGAACTGGGATGAATGATGGAATGCAAAGAAAGATGTGAGCCTGGGGAATGTAAGAGGTGTGATAGCACCATGTCTCTTTCTACTTCAGCCATTAGATTTGATGTACTCCGGTGAATGAATATGGCCCTCCTCTGCCCATGAGCGTGCACATGGTCATGAGCGTGCACGTTGGTGAGCCTGTGCCTGTGTGACATTCTGCTTCTGGTTTAAAAGGAACCTAATTATGAGGCCGATGCCTGACAATCAGTCATTATTTTTTTTTTTTCTTCATCTCTTCTGTTGAACTCCCATACACCCAACCATTCATTCCAATGCTCTTGTCTCACCAAGTAACTCAGGTGTCTCTCTTTTTGGGGCTCCGTCAGCATGTGGCCCTCCCTCGGAGTCTTCAGTACGTTAATGATCCACAACGTCTTGACATGTGAAATTGAAACAAACCCAACCAAAGTTTGATGAAGGCTCAACAGTTCAAATCTACAGTATGTCATCAGGGTAGGAAGTATTTTAGTAGGAAGTCAGATATGTTTTTGTTTTGTTTCTTCACATTAAATGATCAGTAAAAAAAAAAAAAAGAAGTGTAAGACTGACAGTACCGGACACAGATAGTACTTAATAACACCTAACTTGGATTTTACTCATCTTTCAACATGTTTTGAAAGTATACCAAATATTTAGAAATATTTAAAACACTACTAAAGTATAGTTCAAGTGGAAGAGACATGAAAGTGTATACAGGCCAGAAACTTTTTTTTTTTTTTTTTTTCCAAACAGCATTTTAATGAATAATATATGTCCAATCGTGCCCTAAAACTGGCTGTTTATTTCTAAGTCTGTTGGGTCCTTTCTCTTGTAATGAGGCTGATAGAAAGGAGACTTAGAGAAGAGAGAGACCATTTATTTTTGTTTTCGGATGATGTGCACTGAGAAGACCACACTTGCGCACACATGTAACTAACCTATATACTAAGTTTGCCCACACCCCCATCCTCAAATTGTCATAGATCATTGCCATTGTCAGTTTTTTTACAAAACCATCTGATTTGTTTCTGCCTGCTCTAAAATTCATTTTAATCCATGTATAATCAGAAAGTACATCATGTACAACCTGTTGCTTGTTTATCTGGTAAATCATAGAAGTAAGATTAGACAGCAGATTAGGCAGATGTTCTGTCAAATTTCCCATTAGCATGTTTTTACTTGTCAGGCCAGATTTTTTTATTTATTTATTTTCCCCAACATGACCCACTTTATTTATCAATACTCAGTTAGGTTTGACCTGTCAGAAAATGCAGCATATCAGACTCGATCTTAAAAATGTGTTTGATTCAGATCTTTGTTTTTTTCAGATGAGCCAGAGACTCGGGATGCTTGGTGGGAGGAGATTCGCCAGGAGATCAAATCTCACGCCAAAGCTCTCGGCTGCCATGCTGTCATTGGATACAGCGAGAGCACGAGCATCTGGTATGTAGCTTTATATTCAAGCACAGGACACATGCCCGCCTTTGTAAGTCATGGGATCACATGAGTCACTTTTTGACTTCGCACATTCTGGTCCCCTTTGTTTATCTTCAAGCTTCTAATAAACTTGGCACTTGGTTTGTGTGTATTTAATTTAAAAAGGGCCTGATTTACCCCTCAGAATTTCAGGAATTCACCTCAGAGAAGGTGTTGCAAATATTAGTAGAGTCCGAATCGTTTTTTGGACGTTTTCCAGAAAACCGTGCTTCAAAATGCAAATGGATGATGACCCAGTTCTTGAAGATAAATTAAATCAGTAGTATTTCCAACGAATGAAATCAGGTATAATATTGAATTACTGCCATCATCGTCAGTTTGCTGTGACTTCTCTACTGGGGTGGTTGGAAGCTAGACAACCACCTAGAGCTAGCACGCTTAAAGATCAAACTGATGCAGAAATTATTGTATGCTGATTCTCACAAACTATGAATTCGTGCTTTGTCACATCATTGTGCAAGATGACGACAAGAAAGCAAATTCTAAAAAGACTTTGGTTGACACAGAATACGCTTGTTTGGTATCTTTTGCTCATACATTACAATTTTGATGCTAACTATTACACTACCACATGCTAGTCGTACATTGTGACATTAGATAGATAAGTGTAACACCAGATATATCATCTGCACATTGTTTGTACTACCGAAAGAGTCGGCATCCTGGAGTCTCATATCCTTCTCCTATCCCCTTCCTTTTGTTCTATTTATGCATCACCCTGTTACAGTGAGGAGGTGTGTATCCTGTCCGCCTCAGGCACAGCTGCCATCCTAAATCCTCGGTACATGCGTGAAGGGTGTCTAGACATCGGAAGCACGGACCACAGGTTGTTTTTCATTCAGTGCCTGAGCAACCTGAATTTCCCAAGACTTACACTGAGCTGTGAAGGCTGATACGAGACCGTGTGGATTGATTTTCCAGGTTTGAGGAGCCGTCCCCTCCTAGTTGCGGCTTCTGTCACATACCATATGATGAGTTCAACATGCCGTTTCCCGCCCAGCTCACCTATTGCTACCACTGTCGACGTCAAAAGGTCTCAATGTCTTTTTTTTTTTTTCAGTTTAGTTTCATTTAATGAATGAAAGATCTTATATAAACACAGTGTACTGTTCTTATTTTTTTAAATCTTCATGGTTCTGACTTCTGTTCAAGGTTCCCGATGTGTTATTCACAACAATCGACCTACCAGCCGAAGCAGCTGTCACAGGGAAGGGCTGCCTTATCCAGGCCAGGTAAAACAGCCCAAAGTATCCACATTCATTTTAAATAGCTATTTTGAGAAGGGAACAAACCAGTCAAACAAATCAATCTTGCTCTGGCCTTCTATCATGTACTGATGATAAATGATAAAAATATAAAGACTACTAAAAGTAAACATTGACTTTGGTAGCAACAAAGAGATTTCAAACAATGTATTTGTTTGATTTGATTTAAAAAAAAAAAAGAAAAAAAAAAGCAGTTTTCAATGCAGTGCAATTGTATTGCACAAGTTAAATATAAAAGTACTGTCTTTAATTTTAACAAAATACCTCAAGATAACTTCTATCAGAAAATAGGCTGATGAGCTAAATTAAGAACATGATAAAAGTGTGTAATTGCCGGAATTTGTTGTCTTGCAGACTGTGTCGCCTAAAAAAGAAAGCTCAAGGAGAAGTGAACGCCACAGCGATCTCCAACCTGCTCCCTTTTATGGAATACGAACTCCACACACAGCTGATGAACAAACTGAAACTGCGGAGCATGAACGCGCTTTTCGGCCTTCGCATCCAGATCAGTGTCGGCGAGAACATGCTCCTGGGCTTGGCTGTACGTCGACATCACTATCCTTCGTTATTTAAATATCCTTCACGCGCTGCAGCAAAACAGCCCTTGGAATATGTGCTTGTGTTCAGTCTGCCACAGGAGTATATCTGACAGCGCTCCCGGCACCAGGGGGCATTCAGATTGCGGGAAAGACCCCCGGTGACCTGAGCAACGAGCACCACATCTTGACCATTCAAAAAAGGATCAATGACACCGTTGCTAAAAACAAAGACCTCTATCAAATAAATCCTCCGGTGAGTCCCACAGCACGAAGTTGCTCCCTGAACGGAATTTATTTAAAAAGCCTTGTGATTCATTCATGAATTTGCTGAATTTTGCCTGGTACTGGAGACTTATATCGCAGTCTCCAATACATTAGGGACACTTAGCTAAAAGTAGACATTCAGAAATGAATGAAATCGTATCTTTATATTTCAACAGATTTGTAGACATAGACACATTTAAATAGGCATTTAAACAATAGCCTTAATCATATTCGATATACATCATTTTCTGCTATCTTTGTCCACTTTTGGAAAGCAAATAAGACACAATCAGACCTGAATGTTAAATACTCCCAATATTTTTCCCATTAAAAACACATGATTTTTAACATAATATCAATATCTTTTATTTTTATTTTACCGCATACAATAAAGTGTTTGCACAAACTGATAAATTATATTGTTTCCACCAGTCTTAAAATCATATACTTACACATTCCATATACAATTTATGTACTTTCAGTCTGTTTTCTGTAAATTATGATAAACTTATCCCTGTTGTCTCTCTGGTTATTAAAGAAATTATTTACCCTGGATCCCGAGGTGCTCTGCGACATAAACATGGTACTGAGCACACAAACTTGTAGCTGCAAGACAGCAAAGCATGACAAGTATTTCACTCTATTAATCACAAGTCTCCAACACCTATACTCTGGATAACAGCCCTTAACTGGGGACATTTGGGAGCAGGGTGACGTGTAACCCCCTCCAGTCGCCTCTCAAGGACAAACCATCGTAGACTCTTTCTTATTCTTAGTGACCATCCAGCTTGCCCATTCACACTCTCACATGTATTTATTTTTAGGGTGTCCGTGTGTGATGTGATACTCCTTACTCTCCTGGATGTATTATCAAATTAACACTTAACTATATGTGTGTGTGAGCGTGGACTATCATCTTGTGGACTGACTGAGCACCTGGATGAGTGAGAGCATGTTGTGTGTTCTTAAACTCTGCCTGGACAGATGGGGCACCTAATGTGGGATCTCCTTTTGCTCCCGATTGTCCTGTCAGCTGAGACGCTTGTCCCTTGTACTTGTAGGAGATAACCGAGGAAGGGGTGGGTTCTCCAATTCCTGAGCCGAGACAGCGATCAAGACTTTTCCGCTCCCACTCAGAAAGCTCTGATGAAGTGTCAGAACTGGACCTCTCACATGGAAAGAAGGATGCCTTCGTCCTGGAGGTGTGTATGCAGAGAAATAAAATGTCATCTTTGTGTTCTTCCCCTTCGAGCAGAACTGTAAGAGTTTTGTGCGTGTTCTTTAGATTGATGACACTGATGCTGTGGAAGATATCCACTCCCTCCTCATTGATGTCCCTCCCCCAAATGGTATGTATTCTGTCAACTCAACAGCAGTTATAGTAAACCATGATGAACTGCTTTCACTCAGTAGTTCATCTCCCAATAAGGCAAAGCTCCAAAAAAAACGTGTTTTCTGTCTATGTTGATAACTCAAGGCTTCTACAGCTGCAACACTGAGACAATGCCTGGGATTAGTAACTGGACCTCAGCAGTACAGGTATGGCATTTTGTCAATGCATTGTTAGATAATGCAGATTTAGTGTTTTAAGCAAATGGCACAGTAATATCTCAAGGACTGTGGTTTTGCAAGAATTAGGCATGAATATTACTCAACTCAGGAGTCAGCATATTTGTATTTCTTCTACTGCTTCACAGATGTTTACGTCCGTGAGGGTGTTCAGGTTAAGCAATGCCAATCTTACCAATCAGGGCTTGAACAAGATTTTCACTGATCTTTGTGAAAACCTGCTAAAGGTAAGTATCCCTCTTAATCAGATTAATATTTTAAATGCGAAGAGTTTTTCGCTCCTCCTCGAGCCGTCACCTTATTGTGGTGGAGGGGTTTTGTGTCCCAGTGATCACCAGGAGCTATGTTGTCGGGTTTTTTTTTGCCCATGGTAGGTTCACACAAGGCAAACAGGTCCTGTGTGAGGGACTAGACAAAGCCTGGCTCAATACGATACCAAATAAGGAAAACGACAAATGGACCTGGTTTTCCCCTTCCCGGACACAGTTCACACCGGGGCCCCTCCCCGGAGCCACACCCAGGGATGGGGTTCGATGGCGAGCGTCTATTGGCCGGGCCTGCAACCATGAGGCCCGGCCGGGCTCAGGCTGAAAGGGCAACGTGGGTCCCCCTTCCCTTGGGCTCACCACGCATTGGAGGGGCCATGGGGGCCGGCTGCGTTGTGAGCTGGGTGATGGCTGGAGTGGGGGACCTTGGCAGTCCGATCCACGGCTGCTGAAGCTGGCTCTAGGAACATGGAACGTTACCTCTCTGGTGGGGAAGGAGTCTGAGCTAGTGTAGGAGGCTGAGAGGTTCTGCCTGGATATAGTCAGACCCACCTCGACACAGGCTCGGGCTTTGGCTCCGGAACCAGGCCTCTTGAGAGGGGTTCCATTCTTTTCTACTCTGGAGTTTCCCTCGGTGAGAGGCGCCAGGCAGGTGTGGGCATATGATTGCCCCCTGTCTCGGCCCCTGCATGTTGGGGTTCAACCCGGTGGTCGAGAGGGTAGCCTCCCTCCGCCTTCGGGTCGGGGGACAGATTCTCCCTTTTGTGTGTATTGGGATTATGGGGTACCGAATCCTGTAATTCGCGCCGTTCGATCCTTGTATAAGCTGTGCCAGAGCATGGTAAGCCGAATCGTTTCCATGACGGTTGGACTCCGCCAGGCCTGTCCTCGGTCACCAACTCTGTTCATAACTTTTATTGACAAAATTTCAAGGCGCAGCCTGGCTGTTGAGGGGATCTGGTTTGGTGACCTCAGGATTGGGTATCTGCGTTTTGTGGATGATGTGGTTTTGCAGCGGTCAGGATGAGGATTAGCACGTCCAAATCTGAGACCATGGTTCTCAGCCAGAAACGGGTGGAGTGGTCGCTCCTGACTCCGGGTCAGGGAAGAGGCCCTTCCCCGAGTGGAGAAGTTAGGGTATCTCGAGGTCTTGTTCACGAGTGAGGGAAGGATGAAACAGGAGATCGACAGGCTGATCGTTGCAGAATCAGTGATGCGGACTCTGCATCATTATGTCCTGGTTAAGAAGGAGCTGAGCCAAATGCGAAGCTCTGAAATTTCCAATTGATCTACGTTTCTACCCTCCTCACCTATGGTCACGAGTTTTGGGTCATGACTGGAAGAACAGGGTCGCGGATCCAAGCTGCTCAAATGAGCCTTCCCCGCAGGGTGTCCGGGCTCTCCCTTCGAGATAGAGTGAGGAGCTCAACCATCTGGGAGAGGCTCAGAGTAGAGCCGCTGCTCCTCCGTGTGGAAAGGAGTCAGATGAGGTGGCTCGGGCAACTGGTTAGGATGCCTCCGTGGTGAGGTTTTCCGGGCAAGTCCAACCGGAAGGAGGAACTGGGGAAGACCCAGGATACGCTGGTGGGACGATGTCTCTATGCTGGCCTAAGAACGCCTCTGCATCCCCCCGAAAGAGCTGAACCAAGTGACTGGGGGGAGGGAAGTCTGGGCCTCTCTGCTTCAACTGCCGCCCCCGCGACCTCATAAGCAGTAGAAGATTGATGGATGGAAGAGCTTTTCACGAGCAGGATTTGTCGATTTCTTTCTGTCGTGGTATTTCTTATCTTCCAGACTTCCTTCACTACTTGAATATTGCTGGCAAATACAGGCCCTTGCTAGATAAGCATTTGGTTACTCCGTGTGTGTGTGTGTGTGTGTGTGTGTGTGTGTGTGTGTGTGTGTGTGTGTGTGTGCGTATTACTTAAATTTACCTTTGGATTTTGACAGGATAATCACCAGCCATCTGAGAGCACAGAGAAGTACCTGAGTTTAAGTTGCCAAACAAAGTGCTATAAACTGTGTATTAGCAGGTATTATTTGAAGACAGGGAATGGGCTTTGAAAGATATTAACTACATGCACTTCACTCAGCTGAGGTCGAGTCTGCTCTTTATTAAACATATGAAAAGACTCCATACATACTGTATCTAAAGGGCTTAATGGGATAAAAAACAATCTGCATTTGAAACTGGCAGTTGCAGTGCTTGTTTTTGACTCTTTTAAAAGAGTTTTTAACTCGTATTTGTTTCAGAGCTTTTACTTCAAACTACGCTCCATGATCCCTTGCTGTCTTTGTCATCTCAACTTCACCGTGGCGGTGCCAGAAGAAGAGCTAATACAGGTTCCTCTTTTCCTTTTACGAGCGGAAATTTGTCAAAACAGAATTCATGATTCAACTGTCGCTGCCTCATCATCCCGTGTGTGCTCTCTAAAGTACCTTCATCTGTCTGCTTCCTAGGTTGCAGTTACAGCGGTTGCCATGACGTTTGACAAGGACCAGACTCAGGATAAGCCAGCAGATAAGCCAATCAGCAAAGGTCGGAATTGGAAGAATGACTCATTTGTTTTCTAATGAAAAGTGTTTCTAATGAAAACATCAATAATTTAACCCCAGATTGTGCAAATCATTTGTCCCGCTCACTCTTCCTCTCTCGTGTTTTAAAAGTTTACTCTGTCCTGCAATTTGGAGTCAGATCATAATTGCCTGAGTGACACTGTTGTCATCTACTCAGGTTGCACTGAGACTGAAGAGCAGCTACAGTTTCCATTGGAGCTCTGTGCTGAGGCCTCGTCCGCAAACACTCCACCATCGTCCAAACTCTCAGGTAGCTTTAAAAATGTCTCAAAATGGCTCTGGCTCTCCGCTCCCCCCCAACCTCCTCGTGTTCACTAACAGACTTTGCCCCATCCCCTCCGCTAATACTTCAGGTACAGTCTCTTTACTCACTCCAGCTGCAAAACTCTACCAAAATCAGCTTGTTATGGTGCATCCAGCAGGTAAATAAACAGCAGTGTTTAGAGGCAGTTTGGTCGGTTTCTGTTTTGAACTTTAGAGGAGAGTTTAATGTGGTCTGGATTAGATGTGGTGCGCCCAATGTGTTGTGGTTTACTCACCTTTAACCCAAGTTAACACTGTAGCACTGCTAGTGACCCCGTTTATAAATGGTATGAAAACATGAGTTATCAGTAAGGACGGCCTCTTGATGAGATGAAATTTGCCTGCCCGTGGAAGCCTCTCTTTCCCCTCCTGTTTGAATCCTAGGTGTAAATGGGATTTGTACCACAGCCTGACATTCTTGTTCAGACAATGCCATCATTGACTGTATTTCATCTTTACCAAATAGCCCATCTACAATCACACTGCCGAGTAGAGATCTGATTTACGGGCAGCTGATGACTGTGCATTATCAAAGACTAGGTGTGAATATGAAGGTTAGATTGGATTATGTGTGATCTGAGTAATCAATACGGATCAGATTTTAATACCAGGTGTAAATTGAGTCTTGGAATACGTCGGCACTCATGCGGGGTGAGAAAGTTCACTCAGCACACGGCTTCCTTTTCAGTTAACTAAAGCTGCATCGTTCACCACGGGAGTCCAATTCATTTTGGCCCTGGATCTTTGTTTTGACAAAGCATTCAAAAATGATTAATTGTACTAATTAGGTTGTGTATCAGAGGCTATGCAAGGGCGGTGCGCAAAGCCATGGATTGCTTTGTCTAAAACATGTTACAATAAATACATCCAACAGCATTCGTGATCCTGTAGTTAAAAAATGAAAAGATCATTTTAATAAATTTTTCATATATATATATGCATATCTGATGTCCTTGAAACTTAAGGTGAATACACAATACAGAGACGTCAAAATTATTCAGCTAGTTGCAGCAGCAAAAAAAAAAAAGGGTACATCTAGCATTGCAGTTGGACCCGGCTCCCTCCCCCCACATGCCTTCCCTATGGTTCAAAATGTTCTATTCGGAAGGAAGGTCATGCTACATGTGGTTATCGGTCAGCGCCAAGCCAAATGATATTTATTTTCAAATGAAAATGTAGACCTTGATGTGTATGTGTTTGTGCTTTTGTGTGTGTGTGTGTGTGTGTGTGTGTGTGTGTGTCAGGTGTTCCAGGAAGTACCAATGTTTCATCCAGGGGTAAGTCCCCCTCTCATTTATCAACAACCCCACCCAGCCTCCCTCGTACCAAAACAAGACACTTCCCCGTATTACTTTTCATCCTTTTGTCTCGAACAGAGTTATCCTGCACTGCTCCAGACCTCATCCACTTTTGTTCTTTTCTGTTTTTTTTTTGTCTTGTTTTTTTTTTTTTTTTCTTGTTGTCTTCGTTGTTGGTTGTGCGTGTATGTTTGGATGTGGGGCGTGTGTGTGTGTGTATGTGTGTGTGTGTACAATTGTTTGTGTGTGTGTGTTCTCTCCAGCTGCCTCCGTTGATTACGGTTCCTTTGCAGACAGATGCAGCACCTGGCTAGAGCTGCTTAGGCTGAAAGCTCACACCATAAGACGAGGATCAGTTAAGACAAGTAGGAGGACACAGTCTCTAGCACACTCTGGTGACCATACCCACAAATACAGAACAGTTTCACACACAGTCACATTCACTCACATTCATATATCCACGCGCATACACACAAACACACACACACGCATACACAAAACACACACAACCCAATCTTATATCCCTCTATGCATGCTGCTGGGGGGCGGAGCATTGTAAAATCGAAAAACAGCTTTTTAGCGTGATTGTGAAAGTTTAAACCCTGCCCCTCAGAGGATCTTAAAACTAGTTATTTCCGCGTTAAGATTAACTGGTTGTGAATATAATCAATTTTAATGTGAAGAATGATTCTCAATATAAATGGGCCCTAAATTTGATGATGCAAATCTTTAAATGAACACTGGTTTGCCTTTGTGGCTCCAGTGCATGATAAAGAAATGTTTAAACTTTTAAAACCTCAGTCCAGCCGCGTGACTTTGAACTCCTGCAATGTGATGAAATATCTTGGAGGGGCGGGAGACTATGCTTTTCTGCAAGAACTGGTATGATTTTCAGTCCTGCGCACAGTAAGGGAAATGCAAACTAATGCATTGCTCTGAAGGCTCCTGATTTGATGGATGTAAAGCACCGCAGGTAAATTCAGAGCAAGATGATGGAACATCTTTCAAACGCTGGCTTTTGCACCTGTGCCCTGTTCAGCTCATAGCTGTCTCTATCCGTCTCCATTTTCTTGAGCCTCTTTCACAAATGCAAACAGATACCAGTATTCTCACATGTCCTTCGCTGATCTTAAATGCAGTAATCATAAATGTAAACAAACTGTACACAGCTGTGCCCAGGTCTGTCTGTCTGTCTGCAGACACTGTATAAATGTCTTCGTCTGTCGCCTTACTTGCCTGAGATGCATGGCGGTGCACGTTTCAAAAGTGATTGTCCTCTTACTAAACCACAGCATCACTGCATGTCAAGTCACACGTATCTAATTAACAGTCAACTGACATGGTCACAAACCAGACAGATAATACTCTTGCAGGGTAAACCTGAACAGGATTTCTTCAAAATATATATATAAAAAAAAAAAAAAAAAAAAAGCAGTCCTGTCAGTGTCTGCCTCAAAGTTGATTTTCTGCTTCATTGTCCATATTTGCTTTTCTTCCATTGCCTTTTTTCCTCTACATTCTGACATCTTTCGGTGTCGCCATTGCCATTCTTATCTTTTTGGTGTTTGTTTCTCCCTCTTTTTGCTTTTTCATTCCATGCCTCCCCGCTACCGGACTTCTCCCTGCCCTCTTTGAACCCGCAGTCTCGTCTCTCGAGCGCTCCAGTCCTCTGCCCGAAGGCCGTTCCCGCTCGCTGCGCTCAAATCGCTCATTTGGAGGAAGCTCAGTCACTGTGGTGAAGATGACGCCACTCTCCTTCCTCCCCGGATCGCGCATCATTAAATACCTTGGGATCATCAATATGTTCTTTATCAGAGAGACAACATCGTTACGGGAGGTACATTTACAGCAACACATGCACAGCCTGGAGAAGGAACTCTATCAACTTTTACAAACACACACATGTGCCGGTGCTTTGTGTCTTCTGCAGGAAGGTGGTGTCAGTGGCTTTCTCCACTCATTCATAGCAGAGGTCTTTGCGATGGTTAGAGCTCATGTAGCCGCCTTGGGTGGGAATGCAGTTGTGTCCTACAGCATGAAGGAGTGTGTGTTCATGGAAAATCCAAACAAGAATCAGGTATATACACACACATGCACTGAATAAGGTTAACAGCTTTTTTCCCGACTGATTAAAATGGGGAGACCTATGTGGCTGCCTGAAGAAAAGTACCATTTCCTTTATTCATTTTCAGGATGTTTCCTCTGTTTATGAGTGTTAAACAGAACTGAATGACCCAAGCAATACAAAATCAAACCATATCGATGAAGTAAATGGTAAAGAACAAATTCTTAAAATGGGATGTAGTTTGGTGTCGAGCTGAGGTTCAGGAAAGACATTTACGAATTACACAGTCGCAATACAAGGTCAAGCAGAGGCATTGGTCTCTCAGCTTCTGCTTAGGGTGAAAAACATAGTTATCGTTGCAACTGAATGTCACACAGCTGTATCCTAATGCCCTGCTTGCTCTTATTATTGTAATTCATTTTTTCGCTTGAGAAACTGGGTGGACACAGGCTCAAACCCAGAGGGCTGATGTATTGTTTATTTCTGAGTTCAACAAAGCTACCTAAACATCCTCCAGCTGGATAGTTTTCTGTTTATAAGGTCTAATACCCCACTTTCTGTTTCTCCTCAAGGCTCAGTGTCTGATTAATGTGAGTGGTGACGCCGTCATCTGTATCAGGGAAACGGACCAGGAGCCTTCAGTGACAAACCCCTGTCACACCTGCAGTAGTGGAACCGATGGGGGGACATGACAGTGAGGCATATAGCCTCACTTTGACTGCAGGACACACAACCTTGAGTCTAGCCGTCCAAATACGACTAATTTATATATGCCTTAACAGCTAAAGGATTATTGTGATATTGAAAACAATATACACGCACAAAACCATGTCCACTGTATTGCCCAGGAGTTACGTGGGATTTAGAAAATACTCGTGCAAGTGATACTGACATGGCTTATTGAAATTGGCCACCAGAGAGTATTTCAAGCGTAACGGCTTGAAGCAACAGCCAAAGAAACCTTTTGGCATCTTAACCTTTGCCTATGTATTACAGCCGTCCATTAGGGGTCACTCAAAGCTCCAGTAGGCCACCCCTTTTGTGTTTGGGCATCGGTGACACATAAGGCAGCTACTGACTACTGAGTCAACCTCGGATTGAGGGAGTGGCCATATCAAAAGGGACAAAGCTCTAAACTTTAAAAAAGTTTGAGTTTGGCCAGATACACACTGTGCCATGTGTTTGTTTTTAATTCAACGCGGCTCAAATCTTTCTTACAAGTTACTCTTAGAATTATAATTTTAACGGAAAAATTCAAACATCCCAAACATATCAGTGATGCCATTTTGCTACTATTATCCAATAGTCAAGTTGTGTCCAGTTCTTGTTCTGCGTGTCAGTTCTACTTTGTGAGGATTTGCTGATAATTCTACATCTCGCTGTCACAGTATTGCTCAAAGGCAATGTCCTAAAAATAACCAAACGTCCACAGCAAGTGTGAATCTCTTCAGGACTGAACAAAACCGCATGTATGTGTAAAAACAATAGTACTGGCATAATGGAGATATTTTTTAGGATGAGCGTCACTGTTGTCCTATGACTTTATAGAATAAATCTATGAGAAATTTTTATCAATACTTTTTAAATTGTAAAGTTTGAAGGCATACTTTCTATGCATAGTTCTCGTTGAACTCTTTAGTGGGCGGACAAGTATCAGATGACTGTAAATGGAACAGACATACAATGTTACGTAATTTGAGCAGCAGGATTATTCTCTTCGGATAGAATCTAGGATATCTATTGATTTTTAAAAAAATTTTTTTTAACGTAAAACATTCAAATGTGTGTAGCAGAGAAAACATTGTGTGACTTGCAGCTGCACAGTCATTTGCTCTTCATGATGTTACTCACCGTAGGTGGCGAATTTTAAATCCGTTTACCAAACTTCATTACTGCTGTTTTGGCATTCACGGTCTTCATCAGGCTTCTGATCTGTCCACTAATCATGTCCCGGCGCTGGAAAAAACATGACTGATGTGAACTTTTTTTGTAAGAGCGACATCTGTAAATTTTCTCATTTATTATTTTTTTTTGTAACAATTTTACAACTCATTTTGCCTGTGCAATAAATGCTTGATGCTTTGACTCGTTGCCAGATAATTAGTGGTACTTGTATCTGTTTGTGTGATGAGCAGATTGTGATCACTTTCCTATATTTGTGACTAAAACTTGAATGTACATATTTGCATTTGCTTTCAGAATAGCAGCATGCAGATTCACTTTATATTGCCATAAACCTGTATACTTGCCTGGGAAGTCTTGCACAATAAACTCAGTCAAACCAAGAGGCTTATTTTTGTCATCCATCATCAAATGTAAGAACCCTACCGTCTCTAAAGAGATGCTGTTTATCCTGAAACCTCAATAGTAATTTTAAACACAGAGTATCACAGTTGTCAAGTCAGGTTTTATTTATATCGTGCCAAATCGCAACAGCGTCGTCTTAAGATGCTACATGTAGATGTATGGAGTGCTTTGAAAGCTCTGTTCCCTTTTGATCACTTTCCTGTCTTCCTTGTCTAAGAAATTGCAGAACAAAAAATATATATATATTTGTGGTATTTTTTTCCTCCAAATGATAATCAGTTAGTTTTCTGTAAATCAACTCCAGTATTAGTGTAGGGTTTGTTTGTTTTTTTGCCAAACCATGGTTGCTGGATGAAGTGGTGCAACAAACATTAAAATTAATAAATAAATAATCGGGAAAAAAAAATGTGTGTATATATACCTATATATATATATATAGAGAGAGAGAGATACTTTCACCCACGGTTTAAGTCGATATGGGTTTAATCATGCAGGCAGTCTGACCGCCACGCCAAAGACAAAAATCAGGTGTAACAAAGAATGACTGTAGCGACACCTTGAGGCCGATGACGGAATTACACTCTGGTCCTCGCTCGCCGTGTCGCATCCACGGAACCGCTTCTTTTTCCCCCCTCCCTTCCCCTTTCCCTGTTTCCTGTGGTGCCGCTGGTCTGAAACGAGCCGGGACAGGCAGCGGATATCTCACCACAGCCGTCCCGACACTGACACGCAGGTGTTCGGCCAAACATGGGGGGAATAATTCTGCCGCGGCGGTTGTTCCTCTGGTGCATGGCGGTCGTGTACTTGACCGCTTTTGTTTCTCTTTACGTGCAGATTCCAGGTGAGGCTCTCACAACTGTTTGAAGCGTCTCCCTGAACTTGGCTGCGCGGCTATGCTAACTTGTTGTTAGCCTGGGGATACGTCATCTTGTGTTTTCCCGCTTTTCTTCCTGTCGTGTTTCGTCCAGAGAATTCTAGACATTTCTGAGATCTGTAGTCAGTTAGCCTGCACCAGGCTAACCCTCTATCTGTGCTAAGATATACTGTTGAGAGGAAGGGAATCGTGGTGTAGATACATTAAATAGGAATAGTCGAACTACAAATCCCATAAGCCACCTAGTTCATTGGCAACACTTGGTCAACACGTACACATTTCTACACATGTATGTCAGGAGTCAACGATTGTTAGCAGTTACAACATTTGTTGTTGTTTTTTTCGTGTGGTATTTCCTTCGTCTTAAATTTTATTATCGACTCTTAATACGATTGAACTTCAAATTTGCGATATTTGATAAACGAAATCAGTATCGCACAGTAAATACCAATACAGGAACAGGCGAAACAGAGAAATCTTAGTAGACCACAGATCTGTTAGTGTAGGTTTGGGTCCTGTAATAGAATTTGACGACCGTGCAAGTAATGTTAGAAATAGCTTAAAAAGAGTTGGCTAAAATCAGTGACATGTCACTAAAAAGGGCATGTCGTCACAAAACAATCAGGGAGAAATCTGCCAAATGCAGTACATACACCAGAAATGTAATGACTGAGTGGCTGTGTTTACTCTGAGGTGGACAGTGGTTCAGTTCTGGGCACAAACAGTCGCTATATCGCGTGGTGAGCTTGTAAGTTATTTGAATGGCTTTGGTAGTGACCACACGTCAGTCCAGCTGAATCCGTGTCAGTATCAAACTCCACAGTTGTTACCAACAAACCCATTGAAGGGGTTTTGGTAATGATGCACCAGATCTTAACACAGTGTTGGTGTCTAGGTCTCTATGGAAATGAGGGACTGTTACCGGCCCGTAAGCAGCTGCGATACAGTGGTAGACCTATACTGGAGCAGCTGCAGGCCTCTCCCACCCTCCTTTGGTTTGGACCTCAGCTTGGCCTGGACACACACACCGCCATGGAGCTGCTGTGCCTCGTCGGGGCCGGGCTGAGCCTGCTCGCTACATTGGTGGAGGCGCTGCGAGACAGCGTGGTCTTTTTCTGCCTCTGGGCCTTGTACCTGTCATTGTACCAGGTGAGGTTGCAGTGTCACCTGTCTCAAGTTATTTTGATTTCATTGTTTTCATTCTCACACTTTCTTCCTGTGGCAGGTGGGGCAGGTTTTTCTTTACTTCCAGTGGTGAGTTGATGGTTTGCGTTACCATGGCTGCTTATTGTATTTGCCAACATCAGCACACTAGTTGAAACACCTGAACAATATCACCTTGTAACACTCAGCCCCTCCCCTCAATTCTTTCTTGTTACACTTCTCACATACTTTTTTTTTTCCAGGGACAACCTTCTTCTGGAGACAGGCTTCCTCTGTATTCTTGTTGCTCCACTGACGTTAATCAGGGGGTCACGAGCGGTCAGAGAGCATGATCATGTGACCTTCTGGCTGATTCGCTGGCTGCTCTTCAGGCTGATGTTCGCCTCTGGTGTCGTGAAGCTCACATCCCGGTGTCCTACTTGGTGGGGCCTAACCGGTAAGTATCAAAACGCTTAAAGATGATCTCAATAACACCTCCATTTTAAATAGTTTGATCCCCTTTTTTACAACCAATAAGCATTTTTTCCCCTCATTGCTCATCAGCTCTGACATATCACTATGAGACGCAGTGCATCCCCACACCTCTGGCTTGGTTTGCCCACCATTTGCCCGATTGGTGGCAAAAGCTGTGTGTGGTGGCAACCTTTTTCATTGAGATTGCGACACCGCCCCTTTTCTTCAGCCCGCTGCGAAGGCTCCGACTGGGATCTTTTTACTTGCAGGTGGGTAAAATAGGTAACCGAAACGATTTTGCATAACTTCTAAACAGCCGTTTTCTTGATCTCCGGTTTACCGAAAGTTTTGCACTGGGATATTTTGCGGAAGATATTCCCACATTAAAGTATCGGAAGCGTCCAGGCTTTGCATTCGAGGTGTTTTACCATAGCAAAAACTTAGAACATTATCTGAAACGCCTTTTTCCTGATGACGGGAATTTTTTCTTTGGCTAGGTGCTGCTGCAAGTCCTTATTATTCTTACTGGCAATTACAACTTCTTCAACCTGCTGACGTTGGTCCTCTGTCTGTCCCTGCTGGATGACCAGCATGTTCACTACTGGCTACACAAGACAGACAAAAGCCAGTCCTGCGGTAAACGTACGCTCACACTCCGCCTGCTGAGCCAGTCACAAACCACTTATCACACAAAGGGGTTGAGAGCAGACCCAAGGCAAATAGCTTTCACAAAAGGCTTTATTAGGAGATAAACTATTTAGCCCCTCAGGTTATGCTGTATGAAAAGACGCCACTGTCCCTGAGCAGAGGTTTTGTTATTATTTTTAAAGGATATCTTTATTGGGTAGCCACCTTCCTTACCGTTTTGTCCAGCCCAGTTTCAGTTTGAGTCGGAAATACCTCTGTGGCTGCCAAACCAAACACAGCCTGGAAAAAAACTTTTTCTGTCTGAAGTGTTTTCACTTACCTCGCTGTTTTCACTTTGGACAGTGAAGTCATGCCTTTGTTACCTGCTGGAGCTGGCGGTCTGGTCCCTCATGATCTTCGGAACAATCATTTATTTTGACCTGCAGTTGGATGAAAAAATGTACGCTATTACGTCAACAACAGGTACGTATCAACTAATCCTGATTAATCTGGGTAAAATATTTAAAAGGTACCTGAGCGTCCCTTAACTGCTTCATTTTGCCATATTACTCCTTTGCCGCATTGCCATTAGAAGGACTCGGGCTTTGCTCCTGCAGCACTTCCAGCAGCATCAAGTGTATGATACCAGTCATCTATAGTAGAACATTCAGTTCCATATTAGTATAAAACTGTTCTGAGAGGCGGACAGTTTGCAGAGATAAAGAGGGAACACTGGAAAAATGCTACAATCCAGCTGATCTTAAATTATATCTTGCCATATCTGATGGAGACAAAGACTTGTCTCTACTTGCGTAAAGCTGCACATGCAGACATTAAAAGTGAAGTGAAATATCCTTAAGGTAGCTGGCGGATTGAGGCTTAAACAAGGATTCAGATATGACAATCCGAAAAACGTGGATCGGTAGTTTATAATTAGCTATATTTCCACTGAATAATAAAAGACAATTTTATCCCATTTTAGTGTTCACATACCATCAATTCAACCAGTTCTTGAAGACCGTTACCATCCCCTGTATCTGGATGGGCGTTCTCTCCCTGACATGGGAGATGGTCACAGCCATGTTCAGGTATTACTCTCCTGTTTATGTGTTTGCACCGTGTTGCTCTTACCACACCTGATTTTGATGGGCTGTTGTCATTGAAAAAGGACAATGAAAATTTGTTGTTGCTTGTTTCCAGGTGTGCATGTGTCCCCGGCTTCCTGAAAAGGCTTAGCGGAACGCTCCAGTGGACTGTGTTTGCTGCAGCCACTGCTACCATGTTCACAATCAGTCTTGTAAGTGCTGATGAAAATGTGTAATTCATCTAACTTTGTATCTTAAAGCCAATGATGTCGCGGGTCGACGCCGTGCCACAAGCCCTGTCTTTGAGAACTCCAACTTCCGTTCCCTATTTTCCCTTCCTTCGGTTGGGATTTCTCATTATTCTGGCACGTCCAGGTGCCTTTCACCTACATAGAGTATGACTCCCACGCCAGGCTGTGGCCGGAAGTGCTCCGGGTCTACGAGCAAGTGGACCGCTACCAGCTAGTCAACTCCTACGGCTTGTTCAGGAGGATGACGGGTGTCGGAGGGCGACCGGAGGTCGTCATCGAAGGAAGTCAGGATGGAGTCACTTGGACTGTGAGTGGCAGAGATATTAACATTCATGGCATCACATTGCTCACTTCTGAAAGGCACTCGCATCATTTTTTCTTGCAGGAGATTGAGTTCATGTACAAGCCTGGCAACCTGAGTGCACCCCCTGCGGTGGTGACGCCCCACCAGCCCAGGCTGGACTGGCAAATGTGGTTTGCTGCCCTCGGGACCCACTCGCAGGCTCCGTGGTTCACCAGCCTGATGTACAGACTGCTGCAGGGCAAGACTGACGGTGCGCTGTGCTTGCCTTTTTTATCAATTGTGCTCTTGAATGAGCATTTCAACACTGAACAAAGTCAATGATGCTGTGCTTTAAACGTGGGTTACGTGAAAAAAACATATTTGATCAGTAAGATGCAGCTTCATTTGCTTAGGCAGCCTTTCTGAGCAGAAAGCCAAAAGTAATCGATGTACGCGTCCATCTAATTGTACAAATTCACCTTAATACAAAGTACATCCATTTTTCACATCCAAGTGCTTCCATTGTTCTGCTTTCACTCCATCCTTCACTCTGTGAGTCCCTCAAAAGTTGACAGACGAGGAGACGGACATCGTGAAACCAAATATAAATACTTTTGGAGTAATTTCAGGCTTTATGGGAAACGTGCAATATTTTTGCACAAAAATTGCCAACATCACAAAAGAGAAAACTGCTGTGTATGTGATGTGATTGGACTCTGGTGATATGTCAGTATCGTGACTGATAGCCACCAGATAATCGCTGCATGTTTTAATCACAGTGTTTTTCAGTGGTTTAAAAAAAACAGCAAGTAGATCAAGGGTAAATGAAAACACAAACCGTCCTGCAATGTGTTCAGTTTGTGAGAAGAACGTGTTGTGAATGAAAATGCTGACGGACAGAACTCTCGAGCAGTGATAGCATTTCAGAACGGAAGAACCAGGGCCAGAGGAGCTCTTCGCTCCAGCACGGGAACGAACGGACGGCTATTTCACCTTCAACGTCAGAAGAACGGGTCAAACAGGGTTAAACTGTCTGTTATGGTTTGTTTCTCCTGCAGTGATTGAGCTCATCCAGACAGATGTGAGTCAGTACCCGTTTCACCAGCAGCCCCCTGCCTACCTCCGAGCCCACCGCTACAGATACTGGTTTACCAAACCCAAGGCTGACGGGTCAGTGCTCTTGTTTTTCCTGCTTCTTCCTCAGAGCAGTACAGACATATAGTCACGCACGTGTGAGATCTGTTTCAAACACTCCATCAACTCTACATTTAGCAGTTTTTTTTTTCCAGTTCAGCAAATGTCAAGGGAGGCAATGTTAGTGTTGGACATTTCTAAATATTTGGTGTGCCATGGCAAATTCCGGCACCTCTTCCTTTTCTTTTTCCCCAGTAGTCAGTGCTTTTGGTTTGCCTCCATGTCCAAGTGTGTGTCAAAAAATGATTAAACATCTGTAAGGTGTTTAAACAAAAATACAGACATCAATAATTCAACGCTTGTTGAAATGTTTAAACCTCGCGGTGAGATGTTTTGAGTCAATCAGTGGTGTTGATGGTTATGGAGAGTATGGGGTAAAAGTTTAAACGCCTGCCCCAGGGCAGGCCTGTTTAGGACAGGACTAATGTAACCCAGTCAAACTTTTGCAGACACTCAACATTTTTGTGTTTTTGTTTTTATTTCCCTTTTCCCTCTGGGCAGGTCATATCCACAGCGATGGTGGAGGAGGGTCTATGATCAGGAATTCTACCCCGTGGTGCACCTGGGCAACTTCTATCTCGAGAGCATGCTCAGTCAGTTTGGACTGAAGGTAAACAATTTAAAAGTGCAGTGTTTCGGGTTTGTGTGTGTGTTTGTTCATGTTTGTATGAATAGGAAATGTGGTCCGAGTCTGACTTCGCCAACGTTTTTTTATTATTATTTTTTTATTGTGCAGGAAAAAGCACCTCCTCGTCGTGCATCCACTACTACCGTTGCTCAAGGGGTGAGGTGGGTGCGCTCTCAGGTCAAGGGCATACCTGCCCCACTGATAATCTGGACGCTGATTGCCTGCAGCGCCATCGTCTGTCTGCTGAGGGCATTGCGAAATGGACACAGACACCCTGGAAGGACAAGAGATGGAGAAGCCGAGGCCGGTGTGACGGCCAGCGGCCGCAAAGCACCGGCAGCGACAGATCGTCCGCAGGAGACCGACAAAAGAAAAGCAGTGGATGAGTACGAAGAGGACAGTGAGGAGAATGAGGAAGAAGGAGATAAAGGTGAAGAGCAAGATGTCACCGATGACGAAGAGTATGGAACACATGAGGAGGAAGAGGGGGGGGGGGATGGAGAAACTGAGGGAGACAAGGAGTTAAGACGCAGGAAATGAATGTATTAGATGGTTGTCTTTTACAAACCTGCCTTTATACAAAACAGACCAAAGTCTTCTAAATGTATTTGATCCCAACTCCTGACTTTCCCTTTTTCCTCCAGTTACTGTGTTGAGGGGAAAAAAAAGGCAAAAATTCTTAACCACTTAAAAAGTGTTTTGAAATCAGAAACTCGAACGAGATTCAGATGAATCTCAAGAACCCGTGGTCGCTTTGAAAAGCGGAATCTTGTCAACAGTTGCAGTGTTCGGGAAAGTTGTCCTGTCAGGAGACTGCGTTTATTATTTTGGGTTTTTTTTTCCCCCAGGTGACCAAATTATTATTATTATTATTATTATTATTAGCTATTCTGTGCAGTTTCCTCTCTGGTCTCACTTGTGTGCAAATGCAAATTTTGAGCGTGCACGTCAATTTGGTCACCTGTTACTGATAAATCCACTTTGCACTTTTTTTTGTCTTTTTTTTTTACCACCAATGTGTCTTTTGCTGTTGATGAGGATATGTATACATTTTTTTAATGATTAAAAGCAATAAGTTATTTGTGTAATTCTTTTTTATTCATGAATTATTTGCAATCAACGCTAGAAACATCAAGGAATATTCTCACCAGCGCTAAACTCCACAAATCTATTGCAGACGCAGTGAAACACGATCAACTCTTTTCCCGCGTCGTCTCACCACTTCAGTGTCCCAGGACAATACTTGTCGATGAGAGACTGGTAGTACGGCCGCAGACTCTCGACGTCGGGCAGGTCCGTGACCTTAGTGTAGAGGTCAAATTTGCTGCGCAGAGGACGGATGCCTCAGCTTTCGAGGAAAGCTCAAGGGGGTTTAGGGGCTGATGGAGACACTCACTTGAACTCCTGGACCCAGGGCAGAATGCTTCGGTCCTTGTCATTGCACAGGTGCATGTAGTCTCCATGGGTGTGCCAGGGGTAAAAGGAGTGGAACCGGATCATGTACAAACCCTGAAGGGCAACAGAGACACGGGTCTGTATCTGAGGCTGTAACCATAGTAACCTCTCAAGCCTGACCAGGCTATTTAATCATCCCTGCATTCACTAACCTCCTCTGGGATGGAACAATTGTTGAACCTCAGCACTCTGTAGAGATACTCTAGGGGCCACAATACATTGATTTCAGTTGAGTAGCAAGACAAACTGACATTTCAGTGATCGTAGATGTTGTATAAACTTTAAAAAAAAAAATAATGGTAAATGGCACATTTTTACCATCATGGCCCCAGGACATGAGGACATTTGTGAGCCCGCAGTTTGGTTCATAAATCCCATATTTGGTACTGAAGAGGGAAGAAAAAAAAGGATAAAAATACCATCTATTAATAGAGTATATTGTAAAATATTACCTACAAAGAAATTGAATTCTGCCTATGAGAGTAACTGCTTTGACATTGATCTCAATTTCATATATATATATCTATACATAGAGAGAGACATATATATATTCTTTTTTTAATTAATTTAATTTTTCCCAAGTATGTATAGTTCAAAGTATTTATTGCCATGTGTAAAGCCCTGAAATGTGTTTCCCTGGACGATGAAGTTCTCACTTTGCCATCCACAGTGCTTCCAGATGGGCCAGGAAATCCTTTGGACGTTTTCAAATTTAAGCTTATCTTTCTGTTTTTGTGTCTGTAAATATGTTGCTATTACTGATCGGGGGGAGGCTTTACTGTAATTGTTTGTCTCCTTTGCAGAAACCAACTAATGACACATTTGAAAACAAATCCAGAAGTTAGAACACGAGCGTTGATAATGCAACACAATAACAATCTACTTGTAGCTGGGATTATTTTCATCTGGGTTTTCCTTGAAGGTGGTGTCTCTGAACACAATGGAGCTTTGAAACTTGCAGCCCACGGGGAAGGTGTCACCCACCACAGCCCACTGCAGAGTACACACACACACACACACACACACACACGCGCACACACACACACACACTTTGAAAGCATCTATAGCGTCCATACATACAATAGAGTTTGGCACTTTGGAAAAAAAAAAAAAGATTTCAGGATCACTTCACAAAGACTAAATCTGATTTTGAGAAGGAATAAAATCAGTGTTTTGAGTATTTTTGCTCCTGAGATTAAACGTCAGTGGCTGTTGTTATCTCTGCTCTCACCTGCGGTTCATCCCAAAGAGCCATGATTTTACCAACATCATGGATGAGACCCACCAGCTGAAACCAGTCTGGGAGAGAGACCAGAGTGAGACACTGCTGCACACTTTGCAAGGCGATGAGGTTTTAGTTCAGGCAATCTGTGTACCTTTGTCCGGGTGTTCTTTGCGGATACCCTCAGCAGTTTGAAAGGCGTGGTACGAGTTAGGAAAGTCCACATCAGGGTCTGATTCATCCACCAGCTGGTCTAGTGACAAAACAGCATCCATCATCCCCATCTCAGTGTGGTCGAAGCCGGTCCATTTGTGTTGCTGCGGAGAGGGGTAAGGGCCCGACTGTTACTTGGAAGTAAATCTTTCTCAGACGCACTGGGAGGGAACCCGTCTCAGATTTGAAACCCATCGCAGGAAAATAAATTCTCAGTCAAATATGATCAGTAACTAAGCTGGTTTTTGAGCAACCTCTTACCTTTTGCTTCACCAAGTCCACATTCTGATTGGTGTGCATCAGATTGTATGTTTTGAACACACGCTCAGTTTGGCTGCCACTCTGAAACATTCATATACGACAAAAGTAGGAACTTTGACGAAAAGTCATTCAGCCACAGATTTTATTTTCTTTGTTTTCAGATTTTATTAATATAGCGCCAAATCACAACACAGTTGTCTCAAGACACTTTACATGTAAGGGCAGATCTTTGAAATGATTTACAGAAACCCAACATTCCCCCAACAGGGAGCGCAGGGAAAAACTGCCAGAAACCGTGCTGCTCAATGTTGGGCGGCCTTCTGTCTCGACCGGTCGGGGTAGAAAGAGAGAGAGGGCAAGCAAGTGTGTGACGAGGCAGAGGAGGATGGAAGGGTTGGCGGGAAACAGGCACAAATGATCTTTTACTACTGCTACCAGTAGCGCTGACAGATACGTGGTAATAGCAGAGATGATGCAATTCTAGCTTTACTAGTCATAAAAGAAATAGCGTCCGGCGGTTGGCGACCCGTGGGAACCTGCGAAATGAGGGACCCCAAGGGCTCAGGAAAAGATGCGAGGTTGCCGAAGGGGGGACATGAGTGCACACAGGATAGGAAGAGGAATGAGAGAAGTGCATCATGAGAGATCCCTCAGCAGGGTAAGCCTATGGCAGCGTGACCAGCGGCTCGCCCGGGGCCAACTATAAGCCTTCTCAAAGATCAAGGTTTTAAGCCATTTTCTTAAACAAAGCCCCTCGTGCCCCTTCCTTCGGATCGAGACTGGAAGATGTTTCCACAGGAGAGGACCCCATTAGTTGAAGTCGAGAGACGAGGGACCTGCTTTTAAAAGTTACTGACACTCTTGAGTCTAGAAGTAGTTTCTGCAGATAATATACGTAGAATATTAATTTTAAGAAACACAAAGATGTGTAATTTTTTTGATAATAACATCCTCTGTTAGTTATGGTAATGCGCTGTTGAGGAGAGAATGTGAATCCTTACCTCAAAGTTTCTGTAGTGTTCCTTGTCTTTGGTTGTAGTTTTCAAATTTGGCCGGTATACCAGGGAGGGATCTGGACCCTGTCATTTATGAGAAAAACAGATTGGAAATTAAACTGAGATTTAACACATAAAGTAGTTTTGAAAAGATAGTTAAAAAACAAAAAAAAAAGAAGAAAAAAATCAGCTCACAAAGTTGATGACCCTCATGGCTGAGTTGAAGTCTTTGACCCTTCTAGTGTTGTTTTGAATCAGTTCTCTGCTGCTGACTTACCGTGGCCCCTTTATACCCCCCTAGCTTGGAGCTGCTCCAGAGGTCTGCATGAAGAGAGCACCGATGTCTGGTCACACTTTAACCATAACTCCCTTAATAAGGTACGCTGTGTCAAACATTGACCACTCCATTTTGCACCCATGGAGAATGACTCAGTAGTCCTTTGTTTACACGCAGCCTGAGTTTGTTTATTTAAAAAACATTTAACTTCTTTAATTGCAAAACAAAAATGCTTTAGCGATAGACTCATCTCAGGAATAAAACCGTATTTTATAGAATTCCTCCGTGTACTTTGGATCGGAGGTAGATTTGTTCAACATGTTCAAACAAGACCAGGTGGATGTGTCGTTACATTCTGTTGTTTGTGTGTTTGTGACAGACCTTCAGAAGACACAAATTCCACAATCTGATGACAATCGTTATTTAACCTGGCACGTAAATGCAAACGTTCGCATCGAGCTATTTTCATCGTCGAGGGTAAATGCTTAATCCCGTTCTAATGTTTTATCCATTCATAACAAAATGATGGTGACAGAGCTGCCGTGCACGCTGCTAACCAAGCCATCGGAGGCAACTTGGGTTTGCCTGAGGACAAGCAAACAAGGGGAGCTGGGAATCGAACCGCCAGCCCGCTACTCTGGCAACTGAGCCACAGCCGGCGAGGGAAACACAAGTTTTTCATTCAGTCATTCAGTCATTCAGTCATTATTTATTCCGCTTATCCTCCACTCAGGGTCGCTATTCCAGCTGTCATTGAGTGAGAGGCAGGCTTCACCCTCAGCGGCTCGCCAGTCCATCACAGGGACACATTTATCATTTACCCTCTCATTCACACGTCTGGGCGTCTGGACTATGGGAGGAAACCGCAGAATCCGGGGTTCCAGAACTACCCTGCAGGGAGAACCCACAAACTCCACGAAGAAAGGACCCGTGTCGGAATTGAACCAGGGACCTTCTTGCTGTGAGCAGCACTAACCACCGTGCCGACAAATTTAAATGTCGTTCCCCCTATGGTGAAAAATGGCTGCCATCCAAAGAGGAGGGAAACAGCATTAGCTGGGCGATGATACGAGTGATATCGCAATTTGAAATGCACGCTAGGTGTGCGCAAATGTAATGTCAGAAAGGAGATGTAAGTACTTTTGACTAGTTTTATTACACAAGGCTACTTAATGGGAATCTGCATTACATGAAGCAGCATAATAACAATGTACACTTGCGCCTTCATGGCGCGCAATTCATTCAAAACTTCAAGTTGAGGTATGGAAAAAAAAATAAAGTGCTTGCACGGCTCACTAACAGGAACGAAGCTGTTCTTCTGTGACGGAACATGCTTCTGACACAGAATGAAGAATTTGACTGCTCACAAAGAGATTGGATCGCAGCCAGCGAGATGCAATAAAACGCAGAGGCTTAACAAATGATTAATTACATTAAGGCTAAAGAATAGACTTTACTGGGCAGGGATTTCGATTGATCCGTGTCTGGGATGCTAGAGTTCGCCTGTTCTTAGCGGGGGAGGTCCAGGGCGAAGGTGGATAAACTGAACCAGGTTGAGCTAAGCTGGATGGCCGACAGCAAACTTCAGGCCGGACGTTTTCTGCGAATCCTTGACCGATGGACTTTGTGGGACCAGTTACATCCCAAAGATCTATTCATCTGCTTTTGCCAGTTGACGAGAACAGCTTTCCTCGCACTTACAACGGACAGGTTTATTGTTAATTAGGCCTACAGTTCTTTATTGATTGAAAAATATAATATATGCTCTAAATAATTTAAATGGAAATAATGCACGGTGAGGATAGCTAAGCTATGTTAAGCTATTAGCTGCAGGCTATTAGACTTAACGCAGCGTTCACTTACACCAGAACATCACAGATCAGGCTAAAAAATTCAACACTAGATGAAGCACTTAAAAATTTGTATCTAAGACAGGGTTTCACTTTTTTTATTCATTAGGTTACCCCCAACTCAGATTTATACAAGGGAGTTTTGGAAGCTGCCAAGGCAAAAATTGATTAATAATGTAATGGGAGTTATCTTATTAAAATCCCCAGCCCTGGACGATGGTCATCCAATGGTTTTCACATCTATGCTATTATGTGTAAACTGTGCCAGTAAAATTGGTCAAGATTTCTATGATTGTTTCTTGGCCTTAATTAAACTATTTGTTTAGAGCCAAAGTTCTCTTTAAAATATCATGGAGGTGAGATCAGACCACAGTGTCACGACTGACGCCAAAATGCTCTTTTGTTCTCTAATGCTCAAAAAGAAAAGCAGGTATCTGAAAGACTACGTTATCGGCTTTTTGCGTCTCACTTTGTGAGGGTCGCTCTCAGCCATAGCTGTGAGGACTGTGAGGGTTTACGGGGGAGGAATCCACCCTCCCGCTCTGTCCAATCAGCTGGTAAAGACGATGGCTGAGGTTCTGAACCTGGCAGGTGCCAAGGACGCACCCCACCCTCATCAGATGGCCGTGGCCCCTTCCGCCGCCGGTGTTGGCATGCCGACGGCCCCTTGACCTCCCCGAAGATCCCCGAAGCGCGCTGTCATTTTGGTGGAGCGACCGTCCAGACAGGCTGTCCGGGGGCTCGTTGTGCAGAATTGTTCTCCAGACATCTGCGTCTCCCTGGGTGACGCCGATGGAGGAATCAGGCGCAGTCGGCATGATGATGGTGTTGGTTGACTTCAGGTATTTGGATGTTCGTGGAGAGCTGAACCTTAGAAGCAAAGAGGGGAGATGTTATAAACAGCCGACCGCTAAGACGACAAACTCACAAGAAGCCGATGTTTTATTATTGACACAGGGATTATTTCTATGTCCCTGCGATGTGAAACCAGAGAGGATACCGTCCAGATTTGAGAACTCATGATAGGAAACAGTTATTTTCACTTTAAATAATACGGAAGAGTTGATACTGATGATGTCGTGGGACTCCTTTGGTCCTTTGTACCAGCACACGAAGAGCACACACATCCTATCTTTTGCAATTGTGTCAACACAAGAGCGTCCCTGGCTTAAAGTCAGTGCACACACAATATGCCTCACAGACCCACCGTTACTCACATACCCACTGGCCTAGTGCTCAGAAAAACATTGGACATTAGAAGATGGTCCCAAGGTGATTATTTCCAACTTTTTTTCTTCTACTTATTTTCTTTGCCCTTCTGGTTTTCATATCTCCTGCCCTCTGCAATGACCTGTTTCCATGTCACTGAGACATGAACGTGTCAAGTCCAGTGTCAATCATTTTCTAGCGATGGCAGCGACAAAGGAGAACTAAAAATGACAGCACTGCTTTTCATCTTCAAATGTTGTTAAAAAGCCAGGATCCGTGTTTTTCTTCTTTGCCCTGTAGTCAATAATTTGTCTTAGAAAGGCCAAAATAGAAGCGAGGAGGCCTTAAGATGCTTCCGTACAAGACTGGAACAAAGTGGTTTGAGCCGACTGAATGGCTGACCCCGTGATGCAAACGGCTGTTGGATCATCAGCACAAAAATAAGAAGCTGCTTGCAGTTAAACGGCAACAGGATCTGTGATGACAAATCTAAAAGGAGCGGAAGGAGGACAAATGGACACAAACACTGTGTCACGCAAAGAGAAAGTAACTCCCCCCAAATGTAACCATAGCCACCAGCTCTTGCAAAATACTTTGTTTGTGTGTGTTTTACTTGTATTATTTTTTTCACGCAAGCGTCACAGTCCTGCTGCCTGCCAGCTATTTACAAGGTGAGAAGCAAGCAATGAATGGAGGCCAAGATAATGTCTGTATTTGTTTGGTATGAAAAAGTGAGCCGCAGTACTGTAAGATCTTTATCCTGGAGCTAATTCCGACTGGTATTCTGATCACCTCTGGCTGGACATTTTGGCTCTCCTTGCCAACACATGCTCACACACACACACACACACACACACGCACACACACACACAAACTCTCCCTGACTAACAGAGGTGTGTCAATCACTTAAGGTATCACATTGACCAGCTCTAATTTTCTGGACTTTAACTTCACTTCACGGTGTATGTTCACAACGTTCACAACTTTACGTCCCTGCAACATGAGCGAAACCTGGAAAAGACGGGGAAACTAAGATACGGTTCTTATATGAAGAAGGACTGGACAAGTAGGTTCAGGTTCTTTGTTTCAGGTTGTGTGTGCCAATTGTTCGCTAGTCCAGGTTGTGGAGAGTCATAGAGCAAAAAGGAGCTTCTTCGACATTCCTCCCAAGTCAAGGCCCAGCGTGTGGTTCTTCACATCGGATTTGAGAAAATACACACACACACACACACACACACACACACACACACACACACACACACACACACACAGACCGCTTTGTGCAAGGAAAGCTTTTTGTCCCGATCAGAACCCCAGTGGTTCACTCCCAGTTATTGTTGCTCTGTCTTTTTGTTGCCCCGGACCACCCCC
>CAAKHD010004516.1:0-22089 GCA_901007705.1 Fistularia tabacaria
ACAACAATCAAACATATCCATGCACAAACACACACACACCCACACACACACACACACACTCACACACACACACCCACACACACACACACACACACACACACACACACACACACACACACACACACACACACACACTCACAGCTGTGGCTGTGATGAGCAGAATCAGAGTGGTTCATCACATGTGCCATAGCTGAGTGGCAAAAGCAGCAAAAAGAGTCAAAAACTGGAGTGTCCAAAAAGTGTCCAAAGTGTCCAGGTGTCTCAAAGATGTCACTATGCAAAGTTGTATCTTTGTTCCCCCTAATGACACAGATACCCCGACACAGTATTTTACAATGGAATGGCTTCACTCACTGCTATAATTGCTGGACAATTGTAAGCATTTTGTAGTCATGGCGGTATTGGTAGTTTCACATATTTCATATTAATTCACCGAATGAATAATTGACATAAAAGCAATCTAGAAATGTATCATCTCTGGAAGGTGTACACAGTGCTCTTCAATAGCTAAGCATTTTTTTTTCGTCTCAGAAACCTGTGTGCAAAATTAAGCTATTACATATTCAATGCAGAAAAAAAACAAAATAAACAACAAATGCCAAAAAAACAGAGAAAACAACAACTTTAGTAAACACAGTCATAATGTATTGCCTGGCATAGGAATCACCGGTGGAATCAAGTAAGATGCCTACAAATAGAAAACTTATCCTCATGGTGATTGAATAAAGATCTCCGATGGACAAACAAAAAACAATAATATGACAATATCATCGAAGCACTGGATTTATTATTTTATTATATTTATTTATTTAATTATTTTTTATTTTTTACATTACCTTTTCTCTTTTACATTTCTCCTAGCTGGAAAGTAAAACAATATAATGTCCATCACTACTAATGAAATAGGAATATGGATATGGACTAAATGAATTAATGCATTAATTAATTAATTAAATGAATAAATTGATGAATAGATAAATAATGTAGGTAAAACATCCTGGCAACCTAATCTAATCACAGACACTCAATTAAACAAAAAGATACAATTTAATATGTAGATACACACACACATATATTTGTATACATATACACACACACACATGCACACACAAACACACCCACACACACACACATACACACACATATATATATATGTATATATGTATGTATATATATATATATATATATATATATATACATACACTCACATATATACACACACATTGAGTTCAAATTTAATTTGATGCATATGTTATAATTGAATTTGATGCAGTCTCAGAGGGCACAAGTCAGTGTCTTCCTGGGCAGATCCCAAGCCCGGATAAATGCAGAGGGTTACGCCAGGAAGGGCATCTGGCATAAATCTTGTGTCAAAATTAAACATGCAAATCAAACCTATGACTCCCATACTGGATAGGTTGACCCCTGTGTTAACGACTGTCATTGGTGTCAATGACCTTCAGGGTTCCAATGGAAATTAGGCTACTGTTGGTTGAAGAAGGGGAGGAGGAAGAAATGTTCAGAGTCAGAGATTAAAGAGGAGAGACAAGAGTCTAGGACTGAGAGTCGGGACTTTGAAATTGGGACAATGACAGGAAGAGCAAGAGAATTGGTTGACAGGATGCAGAGATGGACATTGGACTGCGTGTCCAGGAGAGAAGAAAGAAAGGCTAGAAGTTTAGAGATGGAAAGGACATACAGTAGGTCGGGGTGATGTATTGTATTGGCAGGTGCCAGGCGAGTGATGGGACGATGGAAAAAGTGCTTTGAAGACCAGACGAATTAGGAAAATGAAAGAGAGGAAGAACAGGTGACTATTTTGGACCATGAAGTAGCAGAGACTGGTAAAGCTGAAGTAAGGAGGTCATTGAGGAGGATCAAGGGTGGAGAGGCAGTTGGTCTTGATAATATACCTGTAGATGTATGGAAGTGTCTCGGAGAGTCAGCAGTTGAATTTATGGTAAGATTATCCAAAAGGATTTTATAGAGTGAGAGGATGACTGAGGAATGGAGGGGAAATTTGATGGTATACATTTTTAAAAGAGATCCCCTGTTACCAAGATGTAATTGTCCTATTTGATCAATATTTGTACCAGCTACATAAAAATTGTAATAAGATCTCTCAACATATCTTAGTTTGTATAAAATCGTTGGCCACTGCTTTTTTCGTCGAACCCTGTCTGAGTAGTGCCGCCACAAGGTTGGTGCTTGGCTCGGCCCTGTTGACACAGACACACACCCCACTCCCTCCCCTTCCCCAACCATGGCCTAACCTCAAGCCAGGTGCAGAGGGAGTTCTCCAGGTTGAGGCAGAGCAAAGCCAGTGGGCCTGATAACATCAGCCCAAGGGTCCTCAAAGTGTGTGCGGGCAGTTTGCGGGAGTCTTCCAGCACCTCTTCAACCTCTCCCTGCGGTTGCCTACGGTGTCTGACCATAGGAAGACCTCCTGCATAGTCCCAGTACCTAAGAAAGGACGTCTGAGTGGTATCAATGACTACAGGCCAGTGGCTCTGACGTCACATGTCATGAAGTCGTTCGAGAGGCTTGCACTCCGGCACCTGAAGGAGCAGCTGTCTGCCTCCTGGACCCTCTGCAGTTTGCGTACAGGCAGCATTTGGGTGTGGAGGATGCAACCATCTTCCTCACACACAGGGCCCTGTCCCATTTGGAGGGTGCGGGAAGCACTGTGAGAGTCACCTTCTTTGACTTCTCCAGTGCCTTCAACAGTGTCCGGCCCTCCCTCCTTAAGGATAAGCTGCTGAATGCGCAACTTCGCTCCAACATCACTGCCTGGATCCTGGACTACCTCATTGGACTGCCGCAGTATGTCAGGGTGGACGGTTGTGTTTCTGAGGCGGTGACATGCAGCATAAGTATGCCCCAAGGTACTGTCCTGTCTCCATTCCTCTTTACTCTCTTCACCTTCGACTTCCGACACAAGTCCAGTTTCTGTCACCTCCAGAAGTTCTCTGATGACTCTTCCATCATTGGATGCATCAACAACAACGAGGAGGAGGAGTACAGAGACATGATTGTGAGTTTTGTTGAGTGGAGCAACCAAAATCACGTCCTGCTCAACATCTCCAAGACAAAGTAAGTGGTAGTGGACTTCAGGGAGAATAGGAGACCTAAACCAATCACCACACTGGGTGAAGAGGTGGAGATTGTGGACTCCATAAGTACCTTGGGGTCCATATTAACAATGAACTGGACTAGACACACAACACAGATGCCCTTTACAGGAAGGGTCAGAGCAGGATGTTCTTCCTGAGGAGACTGAGGTTGTTTGGTGTCAGCAGTGGCCTCCTCAAGACCTTCTACCAGTCTATGGTAGCCAGCGCACACTTCTTTACTATAGTGTGCTGGTTGGGTGGTGCCAGGACTGGTGAGGGCAACAAGCTCAACAAGCTTGTGAGGAAAGCTCACTCGGTGGTGGGACTCAACCCAGACCATCTCGAATCGGTGGCTGTCGGGACGGTGAAGGATAAACTGGGAGCTTTCCTGGACAATCCTTCCCAGCACCTGCACGACGAGCTGTGGCATATGAGCAGCTCATTCAGCCAATGGCTCATCCCGCCCCGGTGCAGAACTGAATGCTTCAGATGCTCCTTTGTGCCCACGGCCATCAGACTGTACAACAGCAGTCTGGACGACCCCCAACTCTGTGCGACCACCACCACAGCTCACTCATACGTGTCATACCCTAAATTATGTAGTCCTTAACTCTGTAGTCCACTTCCCAGGTGGACATTATTCCATCGCATCCTGTTGATTTTATCGGTGCCAGTGTCCCATTGTTGCCACCTATCTGTCCTTATCCTTGTCAATTTGGTTCTCTGCTCACCTTTACTGTTTACTTACTTATTTTTTCTAGTCTCACCCTTACTGTTTACTTATTTATTCTACTTTATTTTCACCCTTACTGAATATTAATTATTGAAATACGTGTATATATATATGTGGGTATAGGCACGTGTATGTATGTATGTATGTATGTATGTATGTATGTATGTATGTATGTATGTATGTATGTATATGTGTATATGGGCATGTATTGATATATATGTGTTTATATATATGTGTGTATGTATATCTATTTATATATGTTCTTTCTTTTTTAATTGTTTAGTGATTATTCATATGCTGTATGTTTTTTTTTTTGCTTCTTGATATTGGTGTTGTTGCGCCGCTGCGACAAACAGACATCCCCTATGGGGATCAATAAAGTATTATCTTATCTTATCTTAATTTTACTGTATGGTGCATAAACATGTCATCTGTGCAACCCTTCCCATTTGAGCCCGAGAGACACGTGAGCGAGGAGGATAACAATGAAGACAGGTGTCAAAATGAGATTTAAAATGAAGAAGAAAAAAGACGTGAAGAGGCAGGAGTCGGCAAAAGTCACTGGTGTGTGTGCGGCATCTGCATTGCTATGCTAACAAAGAAAGTATCTGTTGTAGCTCCACTTTTTTTTCGTTGTCTGTTCACTGTAGACTTAAAGACTGCTGCATTAACCCATTGCATCGGTAAAACAATGGGAGTGCCCCTGGGTTAAAATATGAGTTATAAATTGCAATTTTTGAAGAAATAATTCTTTGTGCTTTTGCAACAACACATTCTAGTATGAGACAAATAGTAAAGCACATTAATGCCAATTTGTCCTCCCAGGCAGGATTCTCTTTAAGATAAAGGGAGCTAGACAGAAGTGCAGCTACTATAGAAGAATTAAGTTGATGAGCCACAAGATTAAGTTATGGGAAATAGTAGTGGAAAGTAGACAGAGAACAACAGCATTTGTGGGCAGCAGTATGGTTTAATGCCCGAGAAAGAGTACTACAGATGCTGTATTTCGTTTGAGAATGATGACAGAGAAGTACAGAGAAGGTCAGAGGAATCTACAGTGTGCCTTTGTAGATCTAGAAAAACCAAGTGGAAGGTTGCAGAGAGAGGAACTATGATTGAAATAAAGAAGTTTAAAGAGGATTTTAACCTCTCAGGGTCAACAGTCCAGAGCAATGGAGAGCATGGAAAAGGGGTGAAGAAATGCATTCAACCACATTGGTACGGGTGGAGAAAAGTGTAATGTGTGACAAAAGAGTTACCAGCCAGAGTGAAGGAATAGTGAATATTGTTGAAGTTCGGCGAGTTCCCCAGGTCCGTTGATCGAAAAGGAGATCCACTCAGAGACTTTCTTCCGTATTCAGTCAGTTGATCGAATCGACCATCTCCTTTCGATCCCGGACATGCCTCCGATTGTTGAAGTTCGCCGACTTCCCCAGGTCGGTTGACCTTTTGAAATGACACATGGAAAGACACATGGAATAGGGTTAGATGGAGGAGTCTGATTCGCTGTGGCAACCCTGAAGGGAGCAGTTGGATGGAATTCATTCCTTAATTTATAAGGATTTATAATCAAACTTATTTCACTGAGGGACACTTATTGAGGACAGCCATTGAAAATATAATTTGCAACAGGTTTTGAAAGCAAATACTTTCTTGGTAATCCTTAGGTTTTTCCTGATGGGAGTATGTCAAAAAGCATGCTTATGACAGGAGAGGGGTTGGGTTACTTTTTTATTTTTATTTTAAGTAGCTCAAGAGTTGGCTCGTTGCATATTTACAGTTTTCATAAGCATTGCTTATTATTCCAACTTTGATGAGAGAGGATGGCAATGCATTTTTCTGCTTTTCCTGCAGCTGCTTCGACATTGTTGATTATCAAATCAACCCCAGGCATATTTGTCTACCTTGTGGGATATGACTGATACTCAATAGAGAAATTTGAAGAACAATTGATGAGGAATCCCACTGAAATTTTACACAGAACATTAGTTTTTTTCCTTTGGATATGGCTATTTGCTTTTCTTTGTCTGTAGCACTGAAGTGAATAGCTGAAGTTGTTCGATTCGCTGTAATGCAACAATTTTACTGCACTAACATGACAATATAGCAGAAGAATTTTGAATTATTGTTTTACTGTGCCACCCCAAGATTGAAGGAAAATAATATAATGCATTATGTTTCTCTCTATAAACTAAATCTCCCCCATAAAAAAACTATGGAGTGGCAATGTTGTCATTGTCACTGCCTGTTCCTTTTTATGTTTAAAAAAATCTAAATTTGGCATTAAAATTAAGAGTAACTATCTTGAAGTTGTATAGTCAGTTCTATGTATTTTTGGTAATATAATGACACATTAATAACGGAAGATTAACATCCCATGGGCAACACCCCATGGTACACATGTGCCAAGGCTTGTTAACTATAAAATTGATCTGCATAAGGCAGATCATTTTTTTTCTTCATTTCAAACATCTGCAGATGAAAATATCCTTTTAGATGTGTATAACGGAACGGGACGGAATATGCAACATTTTTGGTCATAGTTCAAAGTAATGGTACTAAAAACACAACACAGCACAAAAGACGGGTTTATCTTTCCAGCTGCCACTTTTACAGGAAAAAAACTCAAATTTCTCACCAAATCAGTGCTCTTTTGTAAACCGTTAAAAGATTACCAAGTCAGTGACTTCAGGGTCGTCATCATCCCTCCTACATGTGGTATACATAAATCTGTTTGAATAAAGCTGGCTCCCAGATCTGATCCGGAAGAGGTCAAAACAATTCCAAACAGAAGTGTAAGGGATCTAATGCTCTTATCAGATTTTGTGTGTGTAGATGAAATATAATCACCCTGAAAGTGGGTGGCTACATCTGAATTACACAGATCAGCATTTACAACCCAGATGGGGCAGTTGAACAACAAAGCTTAATTATTTGGAGACTGGGACCTGGGCTATGGCTGCTGAGTGGGTTTAGCCTGCCCACTGGAGCCTGACAAGGCATGTGACATCCCCGCTCGAGGAACTGTCCTGGAAGGTGATGGGCCCTGGTGCCACCATCCCCCACAGGGCTGAGGGCCATGACAACTAGGACTGGTGGAACTCTTGCAACAGGATCAGGATATCTTGCCTCCGGACCTATGACTGGGCAATAGCTGCAAAATGGATGAATTGGAGCTGATTGCCGAGACACAGACAACCATGAAACCTTCTCGATCTTGGTGATAACAAATCTGGCTGCACCCTATACTCTTGCAACAGGTGGTGCAAAAATGCTAGAGTTGTTGAAGAACACTTTTCACCGGATCTAAAGTATATGACGATGAGATGCTAGGCCTTTTACCTCCCGCTGGGGTTCATGGCTGTTATTATGGCTGTTTACATTCCACCCAGCAGTGATGCAAAGACAGGCCTGAACACCCTACTGTCAGTCATAAATAAATAGCAAACTGTGCAACCTGATGGGCTTTTCATTGTGGCTGGGGACTTCAACCATGCCAATCTGAGAACTTTCCTCCCTTAATTCCAGCAGTATGTCACATGTCTTGCGGGTCTTTGTGCACACCTGATCTAGTTTATTCCGACCTCTTGTTGGTTGGAATACACTAGATCAGGTCTGCACAAACATCAGGGAAGGTTACAAAGTCTCCATGCTCCCCCACCTTGGCCTATCAGACTACCTCTCTTGGTTTCTAACCCCAGCATACAGACCTCTCATTAAAACAACCAAGCCTTGCTTTGAGATATACAAAGATTTGGCCAGAGGATGCTGCCAGGAGGACTAGATGCTATCGAAATAACACACCATGGATGACCAGAGATGCAAAATCCGGCTTTGGGAGGAAAATTGAGGGACACTTCGGTGACAGAGACCCCACACGCATCTGGCAGGGCATCCAACACCTCTAACTACAAGAGCAACCATGACTCAGCCCCCAGCAGCAACCACTCACTGGCTACGGAGCTCAAACACTTTTTGCCCGCTTTGAGGTACCTGACCCTGCGCCTGTTCTACCACCTACTACTGACAAACCAGCATTTTCTGTCAATGTTGAGGATGTCAGGGGAATCCTCCACAGTTAACCCCAGGAAAGCTGCGTACCTAGACAATACCCCTAGGAGAGTGCTCCAAGACTGAGCAGATCAGCTCGCTGAGCTATTCGCAAACATTTTCAACCTCTCTCATCAACCTCTCCCTCATCCCCGTTGTAAAGAAGGCACAGCTGCTGTCTTTCTACAAATGCTCTGTAGAAATCATCCTCTGCCACGGCATCCCGGTTTGCGAGCTGCACAAAGGCTAAGAGGAAGGTACTACAGAGAGTCATCAATACTGCACAGAACATCACAAATGCACACCTCTACAACCTTGAAGACATCAACAGGTCCCGATGCATGCAACGTGCCGACAAGATTATAAAAGACTCATCCCATCTTGGGAATCACCACTTACCCTTCTGCCCTCTGGAAGGAGGTACAAGTGCTTGAAGACCCACACTTCAAGATTCCTGATCAACTTCTACCCCCGTCATGAAGGAACTGAACAGCAATCACAATAAACACTGTAAATAGAACAAATTACGAGATGTGCAATATCTCCAAGTGCCATACAAACAGAAGATTTCCCACACCAATATGGTTACATTTTTTAATGTTATTTCATACCTTTTATATATTTAAATCCTTACATTGATTTTATTCTCTTATGTATTTATCTGGCGTTCTGCAGGAGTAGCACAGACAGGCAGAGTTTCCAGGGCTACCATGCAGGCGGGATAGGGCATCAGCCTTGCTGTTCCTGGCCCCTGGGTGGTAGAGGATGGTGAAATTGAAATAGGCAAAGAACAACACCAAATACAAACTCTTCTTTGATGTAAGACATAAATACAGATGATGTAGACATAATACTCCAGGTTCATCGAAAAATTTTGAGAAAGGGGTATCTAATGTGTGAGTATGGGGATGCTAAGGGAGTCTTTCCCATTCACTAGGCTGTTGAGGCTTTGGGAGTGAGAATGGGTTCTATGATAAGACTGCCTCTACCCCAGTGGTAGAGACATCCACTTCTACAACAAACTGTCTAGACCCTTTTGATGCAGAGAGGTCAATGGTCACGCTGAAATTCTAAATAAACAGAAGCAAAAAGTTGGGAAAACAAGAAAAGGAGTTCTAATATGCTACCAGGCTTGGACCAGTTAACTACCTCCTCAATCTTGTGACGATCCATAGTGACTCCTTGAGTGCCTATCCAGTGACCCAAAAATTCAACTTTGGTGAGGTCTATCTGGCACTTCTGGCTTTAGAAATAAGTTATTCTGGTGAAGTATGGAAATGACATGGCACACATGATGATGGTGTTTGGAGATAATTTTAGAGTAACGATATTGATATTAATATGGTCAATGTAGAAAATTATGGATTCATTCAACAAAGGACAAAAGACCTCATTCACAAAGCTCTGGAACACAACAAGACTATTTGCCAGTCCATGAAGCATAACCAGGTATTCATAGTGGCCTGTGGGGGTTATGAAGGCAGTTTTCCACTTGTCACCTTCTGTCCCAGGGAAAATGGGGGGGCAACTGAGAGGAGAAGACATATAGGTAGACAGAGTACTCTTAGGGAATCTCTGTGTAGCGTATTTCCTGTGGACTCTTAACTGAGGTGGCCAGTTGGGGTATCGGGGGCATCTAATAATGTTGTTGTTGGTGTTAGTGTTCTGTCTATTCTTCCTTCCAAGCATCAGGAAGGGAGAAACAGCCATTTTATTGGAAATGTTAGTTCCATTGTTTGAACCACAAATACACAGAGCTCTTCACAAAGAGGGCAAAAAGGAATGGTTATGAATGTAAAAGTGAAGGTATGAAAGTACTCATAAAATTACCTCCCTTCATACACACAAAAAAACAGACAGACACACCAGTGATAGTAAGTAAGTCATAGTTGAATGACCCCTCTTGTATATACAGATAAACCCTTGTTACCAAGGACATACTAATACAGTAGCATGGAGCGATATGTGTACATTTGTGTTCATTCAAGTGTAGGTGTATTAAAGATTGCTGTTTGTCTCTTATAGTAAAACAAAGGAATACACTTGCTGTACTCCATTACAGCTTTTCTGTTTATGCCATTAGCCTCTCAGTCGCCACATCTGTAAACAAACAAAACATGGTAAACCAGGCACCCAGATAAGATTTTTACACCACAGCCCAGATTTGTTTAAAAATGTTAAAAAGAAAATATGCATGGAAATTCAAAGAGTCAAACATATTTTGGCATATGGAAGGATGTTTAATTGTGAAAATTTGATTTACCTTTTTTTAAGAGAAAGCATTGGGATGTTGGGCAGACATAGATCTCAAAAACTGCTGGTTTTATTACCTCTTGCGTCTCATGTGTGCATGCAGAAATATGATCAGTTATTTAAAGATACGGTGATTTGTGTGATTATTTAATACATTGACCAACAACATTTTACATAATTCCACATTTTTCATTAAAATGACTCAGATTCTGTTGTTTATGTTTTGGATGGCACAAGTTCTAAATGTCGTTTAACAGATCAGATTAATTCAAGAATGGAGTAGTTCCAGCAAAACACCACACTATTATGTATTTAGAGATGGTCACAGAGATTGCACATACATCTGAAGAGACTGTTTAGAGTGAGCTGCTAATATACCTTTAACCTTTACCTTCAATCATCTGTATTAAGAGAGGTGGTGATTCGACCAACAACAGTTCTTTCATGTAAGGGGATAAAAAAGGATCTCAGTCGAAGGTGACAAACATATTTGGCAAAACCTGAAGTGGTTATTAGAAAAAAAAGAGGAAAAGCCTTTTCAGACAGGTAATCTAGGGGAAGAACTCAAATCAATGAAAAATGAAAAAAAAACAAAACTGTCCAGGCTCATTGTAACTGGGTTTTAAAAAATAAATACACAAACATGACATGACATAACATTCACTTTAATCACAAAAAAAAATACTAATGGTTAACCATCCTTTTTTCATGGACTTTCGGTATCTCACCATTTTGTAGTTTTAGTAGAATGGTCAACTACAAACTCTTAAAAAATGGCCCAAATTTTCCATATCCTTGAATAGGACTGTCAAGTATTTTCTTCCTTGCAATAAGTTTAGGGTGGCCTTGAAAGGTTTAAATACAGTACATCATCCTCAATCTCAGAATGGTAATTACAGAAGATTTACTGCTTCACATTTACATGAAGTATCAAGAAGCCACTTCTGGGATAGGTATGAGGGGTCCTTACTCATGTCGGAAAAAAAAAAGTGAGACACAGGGGACCCAAACGACACTTATCTTGCATTTCAAAACAGAAAGCAAGGACCCACAAAATACAGAAATGAAAATGTGCAAAACCAATCAAGGCCAGTCTGATAAGCCCATTTTATCTGCTACTGTTTGCTCTCTTGGATTTACTGGCTTTTGGATTCAGAACACACTTATTTTCATGTACTCCGGTGGGTAATATAATTTTGAAGACAACAAGGTGCAAGTCAGACCCATTGCCCACTTAATATATGGACCCCCTTGGGTCCCCTGTACAAGTCCAATCCTGGATCACAGATCCTTTCATTGAAATGGCCACAGAAAGGGGAGAGAAAGGTTTAACGGGCAGGTAGAAATCTAACTGATGACAAAGATTGATTGATATGCTTAAGTTAAAGGCACAGGGCAAAGGCCGCAACATTTGTAGGAAGAAATTTTTCGGAAGATGGCGGCATAAAAGTACCATTGTAGAATAGAAATTAGGAAAAAAAATTAAAAAGAAAGAATCCTAGAAAGTTAAAGGTTAACTGAAGAAAACGTCAATAACATGATGGAACAATTGAGATTCCTTTAGGATGAGTACAAGTGCTATTCAAAATTCACCATAAAAAAATATCAAAAGGTTAAATCAATATTATTTGTTAATTTCTTAACAATGATGCAATCTTGCTTTGTGTTTTTTTTTTCTCCCAAAGAACAAGATAAAAGCTTGGCAGTAGGTGGGGTGAACAGTTCAAAGAAAGTTTGCCAATGAAATTGTCTTATAACAACTCTCTTAACCTGAAATGCTGACCTAGTATCAGAGCACGAACGAACAGATGACAGTGAACTAGCTCTGGGTTTTGTGGCCTGGTTCGCAGAGCCAAACCAGTGCCCCAGTTTTATTCAGCCCAACTTATTGGAAGTTACATCAAACCCAGTGGCTTGGTTTTCAGGCTCCGTGTTTGGCCTTGGACTGGACAGAAAATTACATATAATGGTTGGATACTAGGTGTCTATCGCAGCCCACTCCACATATTTCACTCATGTAGATTGTACAGCAGACAGTGATAAACTCCCAACAAAAAGTGAGGAAATAAAAACAGAGTTACAAATAATATGTATTGCTCTTCAATACTTTAAAAAGTAGTTACAATGATAATGTCATTTCCAGAATTATAAAGTGACAATTCAGAAAGCATCAGTAAAGGTAGGCTTTAAGTTGATGAGCTAGTTGATCAATTGTGACACAAGCTTGATAAATAGCCAATTGCATTGGCAAATCATATATTGATCAAACCATTGTGGTGTCAATGTTAGGGGAAAAGAAACTTATTTTGATGTTACAAGATTAATATAATTACTAGGTTCCACTTTTAAAAGCTGTTTGTGAAGAAATAACAAAGGGATTCAACGGCTAGCGAGAGACCTTTTCAGCAACACGTGCAAATATGCCCACAAATTTTAGAATAATGACTTCAACATCTGACTCGCCCATTATAGTTGGTATCCAAGTGAGCTCTACAACATGTGTATATTAACAAAATAATTTTCCATACTGATCAGGGTTAGGGTTAGATCTTTTATTTTTATTTTTTTTTATGTCTCAAACAACACCAGGTTGATCAGGTAATTCAAATGCATAGTGTGAGAGTCACAATTTTTCAAAAGCACTTCTGCCATTTTGAAGATACACATACTGTAAAATGACCTTGACATGTCACGTTAAAGAGGTGGTCTTCAGTACCTTTGTTGTTCATCTGTGTTAGACAAGACGCTGGTAAAAAATAACCGAGGTCAGTTCTCATACCTGTAAGATCCAGTCAATCAGGAAGTGGACATATAAGTAGAGTAAGATTTATAAATGAAGTAAATCCATGTATTTTAATTAAAGAGCAATTTAAAATGCATGTACCATTTGATTACCACATTCATGTTTCCATGTTTTATTAATCTGCTTTTGATTTTCACATGAGTTTCTTTAGTCTGAGTTGTTGCTCTTCTGATTGGACAGTTTATGTACATATGGTCAGTTACAAGGAAATGTTTATGGTTAAGGTTGTTGTGAAGCAATGGAAACATGGACATTAAAGTGCTGCTGAGGAATTCTGTCTCCATGCTGAGGTCTCTTTAACTTGATTGTCCAACCACTACACATCAAACCCACACATTACAGGACGATGACAATAGTTAAATCAGGGGTAAGATATATGTGCGATCATGCAGCTGTGACTTATTGTAGGATTCAAGGATTTATTCTTGAAAAGCAAACAGAATAAACATGGGGGAATCTAAAACCAAGAGATATCTCAACCTGCATCTCTGTCACATGTGCACAAAAATTTCACAGGTGAGATAGCAACTCATGAAATTAACACATACCAGCTGTGCCAATGATGTTTTGTTAACATTGAAAAAATGATAATCTTCGACATTTAGCAACACAAATTGCCCCCAGGTTTTAATCGTTTCCTGTCCCTGTGTGAGCCAGTGTGCTGAAGGAGGTCAGCTAAGTATTGTCTGAATCCTGAAATTTTAGCCATGACAACTGACTGGAAACAAATGTGTGTACCATGTGAAGGCTGCATGTCAGTGTGTAAGATATATAGATAGCAGCTAATCTGCAAGAGTACCTACAGATATAGGCCTCCTGCACAATGAACACCTATCAGAAAGAAGTTTTTTAAGGAACAAATTTCCAAGGTTAATTTGCTGGACCCATGATGGAGATCAGCAGATATAAAAAAGGAAGCAGGGCATGTCAACAGGGGGTCAGAAACAGATAAAGCATCAACAACATAGCATAGGTAGTTTTCCTGACATGGTGCTGAAAACTTGGAAGATGGAATTCAAGTGCACCGGGACTGGTAACAAGATAGGAAACAGGTGCGCAGCAGCAGCACCCCTGCATAAATTAGCTTGAACCTGGGGGAATGTGAGGACAACAGAAACAAAGCCAAGAACACAGCAGGATTGGGTGTGACACAAACAGGTACTTCTCAAAAATAAGAATATCATGAAATATTTAGAATATCACTCATTTCAGAAATTAAACCCATATATCCTATAGAATCATTACACATACAGTAAAATATTTCAAGCTTATTTTTCTTGAAATTTTGAGGATTTTGGCTTAGAGTAATGATGATAAAATCAATAATCAAAGGTCAGTGTCACTGAAAACTATGATGACTTTTCCAATATTGAACAAAAGATATTGAGCTTTTTCATGTTTATTCTAATGTTTAAGATTTACTATTAGCCAACTAAATTTCTGTTTGTTCCATCGTTTATTTGAAAGCTGCCACGATAACTATCAAATTATTAAAATTAGAGAAAAAAATACTGCCGGAGAGACAGTACTGAGGACACCAAGGAAGCTTTTGCATTTGATCAGAGATAGTGCCAAGAGTGAAGTTGACAGGAGCAGATAAAGAAGAAAAAAAATCCACTATTAAAGGAACTAGAAAACAAAGACAAAGAGGAACTTTTTTTTTTTTTTCAAGATGGCGCTGGAAGACGGGAGCCTGTTGCAGCAGCTCTGCGTACTTTTTACTCTGTTCTTTATTTTTTATTATCTATTTACCGTCCTGTCCTCCCCAATCTTGCGAGAGGGACTAGACTCCGTTCTCCCTTCACACTGCGCTTTCCCGAATTTCCCCTATGGGAATCAATAAAGTGTTATCTTATCTTATCTTATCTTCATGAAAAGATATGACAAGAGAACTAAAAAATACAAAGAAAGAATTCAAGACATAAAAAAAACAACTTGGAAGTGAAGACTAAACGGCAGAGAAACAGTGTAAAGAGGAAATTGAAAGAATATCATAAGTAAATGTTAACTTTTGAGTCTTAGCATGTTGTAGCAAAATTTTGTAGGAGAAAAGATGTATAATGTCTCTGAGTGTCCTCACTTTTTATTCCAAACTGGTTGATGGCAACATCCAAACACTCTTCTTTACTTCAAATACACATAATATGAAACTTGAACCTCCCCTTCCCTTAACAGTCCAGAACTATCTACAGTGTCCCTACCAGACGCTACATTATACACTGATATCAGTAGGTACTGTTTTTCCTCTCTCCTAGTAATCTATTCAACACAATCTTGCTTCTGTACAGTCTGTTTACAGTACTTGTCCATATCGTTAAGCTTTGTTAGTTTTAAAGTTTAATTGGCCTTTGTTTTCCTGTGTTTGATGTGGCACTTTTTTGTTCTTTTATTGGTCTAAAAAACATGGAGGAATATATCTTTTTAAAAACTTGTTTCAATTGAAATGCATGACACTTCAGCTCACCTACTCCTGAAGGACAAGGGCCACTCCTTTGAAGACTGCAATATCTGCATTCTCGCCAGAGAAGACAGATGCTTATGTATAGAAGTCAAAGAGGCCATCTTTGTCAATATTGAAAAACCCCCCATCTCTGAACAGAAGAAGACCATAGGTATAACCTTTATCTCACAGGCCGAATGCTAACCTCAAAATCCACCGCTGACACCAGACCCGTGGGACTTCATGAGCTTTATTCTATATAATCGAATGTGTTTCCTTTGGTTCACACAATACAAACCTTACCAGAGGCGGTTTGTTCATGACAGCGATCTTGGGGAAACACCACCAAAGTGTGTAAAAAGAGAGAATTTTTAAGATCACCTTCTATTGCCGTTACAGCTATTCTGACCATTGTAGCTCCCTCTGAATTTTTTTTTTTCATTCATTAAATAGGCAAATGCAACAGTAGCATTTAACACTCATGAATGAAAAGGAGCAGAAAGAAGTAAAAAGTTATGTCTGCCCCTTATCAACACAAAATAATAAACATTTCCAGTTCGATTAAGCCTCAAACATAGCGATCTTATCAGTTTAAGAAATTACAATAACGTGAAACAAAAGTTCATCTGCTAATCTGCAGGGTTATATTTGGGTAACATTGAGAGTTTTACATTCTTTTTAAACACATAAATGGACTTGGAATTTTTTATTTCACAGTCAAGACTGTTTCATAAGCTGATGCCTTTGATTGAAATAAATCTTTCCTTTATCGTTGTTCTGAACCTGAGTTTACTAAAAACCTCACTTCCTTTAAATTCATATCTACTTTCTCTCTTTATGTGTTTTGTAAGTTGTTGGGTACATTTTTCTGATGAGCCTTATACATAACTTTTAGAAGGTTGTATTCTACCAGTTCATTAAATTTGAAGGTTTTTAATTGAATAGATATTGGATTTGTTGGGTCTCTGTATCCATTTCCACTGATGACTCTAATAGCTCTTTTCTGTAATAGGAAACTTGGATTAATATAGGTTTTACAATTACTTCCCCATACTTCAATACAATAGGTCAAATATGGAACAATGAACGGGTTATACAACAGAAACAATGCACCCTAATATTGAGAATTTTTGACTTTACAAACACAGCTATGATTTGTGATACTTTGACATTATCAATATGTTGTTTCCTTGTCAAGTGTTCATCAATCATAACACCTAAAAAGGTGTTTGTTTGTTTTGTCAACCATCTCAAGAACGTTTTTGTAAACACTCCAACACAAGATGAAGACGATCTATACACACAACTGACCAAGATATTTTTACTCGCCTCACTTATAATTTCTACAGTAAGCATTTCCATCAGATTATACAGAGTAATTGTTTATGTTCAACAACTTGACATTTTACCCCAGACATACAGCGCTATGTTGATACGGCTTACATTCTTTTTTTTTTGTTTTCAAATAACTCTGAGGTAATTAACTGAGCTGCAGTGCTGTTCGAAAAGCACCAAAATGAGCTAAGAATACAGGACCTAGTTGTAGATAACAATCAGTGACTTTGGCATATCAAGGGTAGAAAACAAAATTGCACATGGATGGATTATTCATCCATCTTCCTCTGGTTATCCGTTGTCAGGTCACGGGGGCAGCAGCCTGAGCAGGGAGGTCCAGACTTCCCTCTCCCCAGCCACATGGTCCAGCTCTTCTCGGGGGAACCCAAGGTGCTCCCAGGCCAGCCTGGAGACATAGTCTCTCCAGCATGTCCTGGGTCTTCCCCGTTGCCTGCTCCTAGGTGGACTTGCCCGGAATACCTCCCCCGGGAGGCGTCCAGGAGGCATCCTGACCAGATGCCCGAGCCACCTCATTGGACTCCTCTCTATATGGAGAAGCAGCGGCTCTACTCTGAGTTCCTCCCTGATGGCCAAACTTCTCACTCTATCTCAAAGGGAGAGTCTGGCCAGCCTGCGGAGAAAACTCATTTCGGCCGCTTGTATTCGCAATCTCGTTCTTTCGGTCACTACCCACAGCTCGTGACCATATGTGAGGGTAGGAATGTAGATCGACTGGTAAATTGAGAGCCTCGCCTTCCGGCTCAGCTCTCTCTTCACCATGACAGACTGGTACAGAGTCTGCATCTCTGCAGATGCTGCACCGATCCGCCTGTTGATCTCCTGCTCCATCTCCATCCCCGACATACTTGAACTCTACATGGGGTAGGACCTCTTCCCCGACCGGAATAGGCACTCCAACTGTTTCCGGTCGAGCACCATGGTCTCGGATTTGGAAGTGCTGATCCTCATCCCGGCCGATTCACATTCGGCTGCGAACCGCTCCAGTAAGAGCTGGAGATCATGGCCTGATGGAGCCAACAAGACCAAATCCTCTGCAAAAAGCAGAGACTTGATCTAGTGGCCACCAAGCCAGATCCCCTCGACGCCCTGGCTGCACCTAGAAATTCTGTCCATAAAAATTACGAACAGAATCGTTGACAAAGGGCAGCCCTGGCGGAGTCCAACTCTCGCCAGAAATGAGTCCGACTTACAACCAGGAATGCGGGCCAAGCTCTTACTCTGGGCATACAGGGACTGAAAAGCCTGTGTAATGGGGGTCGGTACCCCATATTCCTGGAGCACTCCCCGGGGGGCTGCCCATGGGACACGTTCAAATGCCTTCTCCAAGTCCACAAAACACATGTAGACTGGTTGGGCAAACTCCCATGCCCCCTCGAGAACCCTGCTGAGGGTATAGAGCTGGTCCACTGTTCCACGACCAGGATGAAAACCACACTGCTCCTCCTGAATCTGAGATTCCAGACCCGGCGGACGCTCCTCTCCAGCACGGCTGAATAGACCTTACCAGGGAGGCTGAGGAGCATGATCCCCCCTTATAGTTGGAGCGAACCCTCCGATCCGCCTTTTTAAAAAGGGGCATCCCCAGCCCAGTCTGCCAGTCCAGCGGTACTGTCCCTGACGTTCACGCAATGCTGCAGAGGCGTGTCAACCAGGACAGCACGACAGCATCCAGAGCCTTGAGGAACCCAGGGCGGACTTCATTCATCCCCGGGGCCGCGCTACTGAAGAGCATTTTGACTACTTCAGCAACTTCAGCCCCGGAGAGAGGCAGACCCCCCCTAGGGTCCTCTTGCTCTGCTTCCTCATTGGAAGGAATTTCGACAGGATAGAGAAGGCCTGAGAAGTACTCCTGCCACCGATGAACAACGTCCCTTGTGAGGTCAGCAGCGTCCCGCTCCCACTGTACACAGTGTTGACGGAGAACTGCTTCCCCCCCTGAGATGCCGGATGGTGGACCAGAAACTCCTTGAAGCCCACCAGGAGTCATTCTCGAATTCCTCCCACGCCCGAGTTTTTGCTTCAGTGGCTGCCATAGCCGCATGCTGCTTTGCCTGCTGGTACCTGTCAGCTGCCTCCGGAATCCCGTAGGCCAAAAAGGCCCGATAGGACTCCTTCTCCAGTTTGACAGCATCCCTCACCGCTGGGGTCCACCAGTGGGTTTGAGGGTGGCCGCCTCTACAATGGAAGTGAAACATGGCCCATTTGGACTCCATTTCCAGTTGACAGCTCCGCCCCTCTCTTCACCCTAGTGTCCAGGACATCCGTCCAAAAGTCCGACGATACGACCACAAGGTCAATCACAGAACTGTAGCCTAAGGTGCGTTGGTGCAAAGGGCACATATGGACACCTTTATACCTGAACATGGTGTTTGTTATGGACAATCCATAATGAGCACAGAAGTCCAATAACAAAACACCACTCGGGTTCAGATCAGGAGGCCGTTCCTCCCAATCACGCCCTTCCAAGTCACACCGTCGTTGCCCACATGAGAGTTGAAGTCCCCCAGTTGAACAAGGGAGTCCCCAGAAGGAGCGCTCTTGAGCAGCCCCTCTAAGCCCGGGGGAAGGGGGACCCATGTCGTCCTTTTGGGCTATGCTCGGCAGAGCCTCATGGGTGCAGGCCCAGGCACCAGGCCCTCGCCATCGGGCCCCACCCCTGGGTCTAGCTCCAGGGGGGGGCCCGGTGACCCGCGTCCGCGTCTGGGCAGGGGAAAACTAGGTCGTAACTTGTTTTCTGAGCCACCCTTTGTCTGGCCCCTCACCTGGGACTTGCTAGCCTTGGGTGACCCTTCTGGGGGCATGAAGCCCCCGACAACATAGCGCCCAGGATCATTGGGACACACAAGCCCCTCCACCACGATAAGGTGGAAGCTCAAGGAGGGGATGACTGGATTATATGACGGGAATTCTAAATGTACTTAATTATACTCAGGGAAGAAGAGTTCGCCAATTTTTTTTTGCCAAACAGTTAGCTAGGACAGGGTGAAGCTGAAGAACAGTGAGTGAAGATCAACTTCTGAATTAAGGACATGACTGATAAGGCAATGTCACTATGACATAAGCTAATCTTTGAGTGCCAAAGTAATGAAATTTAGCCTCTCCTGTGTCGCAACTGAGCTAGAATGTGAACCCAAATGTAGTGCTCTCGGAACAAAGTTCAAATAAACAATATTTAATTGCAAAAGTTTGACAGAGAAAATAACGAGGAAAATATCTGACAACTTCTAATGGGATGCACTGTGCCAAGGCTATGATGCTCTTGTTGAGAAATCTAGAATGTCTCTTAAGAAGCCCATGTCAAGGTTTGCTTCTTTCAGGGCGAGTGACGTCACTCATGACGTCTGAAGCCTTGCTAGTTCAGAGGTGGTTGGAGTGTTGACATTATTCATGAACATGTTGAAACTCAATTTCTGTTTGCAAAATTTGTGTGTCCATGTTGGAATTTTAACATTATTACTGTGACATTAACATTAACAAGCTTTTATTCATTGGGGCAGCTAAAAGAGGAGGGGCATTTCCCAATGTGGATTTGCTTTTCCATTTTTCTATTTGTTAATCTATGGTGATAATTACACTGACAATACTGATACTACATTCTTCACGCACATCACAAAATGAAAATAGCTATTATACATGTATACATGTTCATGCAATCTAATGAAACCATAACCTAATTCAATCTTTGCACTGTCAACATTATGCACATATATAACAACTATTAACTGTATATACATATTCATATTGTATTATTCTCAAAAGTGAATTTCATTGGTGAGTACTTTTCAATGACAATTATTGGTTAAAGCCTTGTGAGGGTAATTGTCTTTGTAGTTTATATTGGTTGTTGTGTCAGTTCATGTAGCAGGTTTTCTTTGTGTTGGGCTTGTGTAGTAGGGTTGTTGGTGAGCTTTGCAAGGTTGTATCTAACTCGTACTGTCTCTTTCTTATCTGACTCATGAGGCAGCTAGATATTTTCCATTTTGATCAATGTGACCACTGGTTTGTGGTCTGAGTTGAAGTTTCAGGTATATCAGTCTCTGAGCAGTGGTTTGCTGTGTGTATTGCACAACACAAAGTCCATTTGGTTAATATATCAATTGTTGCTTTGGACTCTGCTGTTGTCTAGGGGTTGGCGATATGTCTGACCAAGGAACCATGGTGGCAGAGTAGATGTTTGAAAGACCTATTGATTGCGAAAAGATTGCTGGTGCCGATAAAGGATGGTAACGCTTCACCAAGGCGGATTCTTTAGCCCATTCCGTCTGAGCTGTGTACAAAGATTTAGTCCCACATCATAATCTTTCTTGCTGTGTTTTTCCCAGTCTGGCATAGATGTCACCACACCCAAATAACATATTGATGGACTTATGGTGGCATTACTCAGTTTGCTGTAGAGCAACTCCACCTACACATGTTTCTGCCATTTCTCAGTGAAATGTATATGGTTCATTGTGTGAATGGTGCATCCATAGTTAATTAAATTGTTCTGTCCATGGAACATCTGTTAGATGAGGATCAATTTGTGTCCAGTTTAACAAGACTCTTCAGGTCATTATTTCTTGGCCACAGACAATGTCGATTGTTGTAATGCTCACACTCTGTCCCTGGCACCTGTCTCTTTGTGGTGGAGGCCAGGCCTCATACATTCTATGTGGCAAGGGCAAACTCTTGTGGAGGTGGTGGTGCCCAAGGGTGATGGAGACAGTGTCCTGATTGAAGAAAGGTAGACAGTAAAGAGGAAGGTCCTCTTTATGCATTTGTCAACTTGTATCCTTGACAGTCCTAGCTCTCCAACTTTGTTGGTATTAATAAGGAGGACCTCATGAAGGTGTTTTCTTCCTCCCCAATAATAACTATAAGAATAAAGGTTCTGATCAGCATAGGGGTGTCAATTGGATGGAAAGCTCCATAGCTTCATGAGGCTTTATCTGGCCATCACTACCAAGATAATTCTTCGAGGTTTACACAATACTACGAACCCACAAATCAACAGACATGACTTGGACTTGGAACAAATGTTGGTTGGTCAACACATGGGGACAAGGTAAATTAGCACAGAACAGAAGGGAAACACATATACACACACACACACACACACATATATATATATATATATATATATATATATATATATATATATATATATATATATATATATATATATATATATATGTGTGTGTGTGTATATGTGTTTCTCTATATATATATATATATATATATATATATGTATATATATATATATATATATATATATATATATATATATGTATGTATGTATATATACATATATATATATATATATATATATATATGTATATATATATATATAAAAAAAAAAAAA
>CAAKHD010004516.1:22109-38901 GCA_901007705.1 Fistularia tabacaria
AGGTAAATTAGCACAGAACAGAAGGGAAACACATATACACACACACACACACACACATATATATATATATATATATATATATATATATATATATATATATATATATATATATATATATATATATATATATATATATATATATATATATATATATGTGTGTGTGTGTATATATGTTTTTCTATATATATATATATATATATATATATATATATATATATATATATATATATATATATATATATATATATATATATATATATATATATATATATATATATGTATGTATGTATATATATATATATCTATATATATATATATATGTATATATATGTATATATATATCTATGTATATGTATATATATGTATATATATATCTATGTATATGTGTGTATGTATGTATGTCTTGATATGTCTTAATGTTGTGACCAGGAAATATATTTTCTGGTCACGACATTAAGTAACAGAAGTTATTATCATACAATCGTACTAGATACATACTTCGTTGATCATTTAGGACACCAAAACCACCAAATGGTTATTTATTTATTTTAATTAATTTTTTCAATGAGCAGGAGTATTTGCAGCTGTGTGTATGTTGTGTGTCTGTGAGTGTGTGCATGCGTTCACGCAATGTTGTCCGTCTGGCGTGGTGAGAACAGGCTGGCTCCCCTGTAGAGCACAATCACTCTGCTTGGCTTACCACAATCACACAACGTAAACCTGACCCACACAGCCCACTGAGACAGAGAAGCAGAGAGTGCAGGAATGTATGTTTACTAGAAGGACAAAAAGCTGTCCCATGTGTTCCATTGTTACAAAATCTTATATACAGATCAGTTAAATATAACATTTGGAATGACTTGGCAAGCTTACATTAAGAATCCTGACATGGAACCTCTCTGTTTGACCATGTACTTTGTCATGTTGTGCTTTCATAAAGGTGTTCATACAGGTGTACAAATCTCTTCAATCTGGGGAGAGAAAGTTAACCCACATACTATTATCAATATTTTTTAGGGGGGCTGGGTAAAGTTAAGGTTAATTGGAGTTGATTAAGTAATGATTCATTGAAATCCAAGCATATTTATATCAATGTAGAGTAAAAATTGGGAAAATCATTGTGTTAGTGTGAGATTACTTTTTTCAGATGTCCCCCTGTTTACTACCAAAAGTTCACCAATAGGATATTAAGGGATATGTCATAATGAGAGGAAATTTTTGAATACGGTATGTATTTTAAGAGTTGCTCAATATTTTCTGCAATGTCTGAAAATTATTCATATCCATAATGTAAGCAGGATAGTCACTCTTAGTAGGGTAATTTAGTTATGGTAAAACTACCACAAATCCTATTAGAAAACATAGATGGAACCCCAGGAAGAGGAATACATCTCCAGGGATGAACAGAGGTGTCACACATGTACATGTAGAATTTTCCACAAAGTTATATACACTACAAAATTAATGAGGAGGAGGAGACAGGCTCATGTTTATGGAAAGTGAGTTTAAGGGGTAAAGTGCTGTGAGCTCAATGGTTTATTAGTATGGTTCTAGGTTTTGATATCCTTTTCATTTACAGTGCCAAATCAATCATTTGTAAATCATTTTGTTATTATCTTGCTATGTGTTGTCATCATTGGAACCTGTACCTTTGTTAGCCATTCCATTTCATTAACACAGAGTTGCAGGGGCACTTAGTGGCAGTGAAAGGATTAGTAGTCCATTAGCATAATCAGAGGAGGTAATCGGACTATTCTCTATCCGTGACAACAATCAGTCAAGTTAGACACACATCTGCCTATTGAGCCTATCTCTAATGCAATAATTTGATGAAAAATCTGGTCATTTGGAGCTCAACGTAATCAATAAGAGGGATTGAGGGAGTTGCAAATGGCAAACCTCTAAATATTATCTTATACAGGACACAGGTACAAATATAATGTAATGGATATCAGAAGGTCTCTGCCCATTTTAAGCATGGGGTAATTATTTCAGTGATAACTTCACATTGAAGCAAACAGATCCTTAAGCAGATAGAAAATTTAATTTTTAAGCATCCTTGAATGTATCATGAATATTTTCCTCTCAAATCACCCATGAGAGCAAAGAGTGATATTCACAAAAGTGAAGTTAGGATCAAATAATCTTGATGCGACGGGTCTGCTTAGATTGCTACAATAGCTAAAAAAACAGTCTTCTTCTTCTTTTCCTTTCGGCTTTTCCCTTCAGGGGTCGCCACAGCGTATCAACCTTCTCTATCTAACCCTATTCTCTGTATCCTCCTCTCTCACATCAACTAACTTCACATATCCTCTCTCATTACGTCCATAAATCTTCTCTTTGGTCTTCCTGTAGACCGCCTGCCTGGCAGCTCTAATTCCAGCATCTGTTGACCAATATATTCACTGTCCCTCCTCTGCACATGAGCGAACAATATCATTCCGGCTTCTCTGACCTTCTCTCCAAAGCATCTAACATGTACTGTCCTCTGAAGGACTCATTCCTGATCCTATCCATCCTCATCACTCCCAAAGAGAACCTCAACATCTTCATCTCTGCGACCTCCATCTCTGCCTCCTGTCTTTTTGTCATTGTCACTCTTTCTAGACAATACAGCCTCGCTGGTCTCCAAACTGTCTTGTGCACCTTTTCTTTCAGTCTGGCTGATAGTCTTCTATAGCATAGTAACTCTGACACTTTCCTCCACCCATTCCAACCTGCTTGAACCCGTTTCTTTACCGTCTATTTTCCACACACTCCCGTTGCTCTCTACTGTTGACCCTAAATATTTAAAATCCTCCAATTTCTTGATCTCCACTCCCTGCAGCCTAACCGTTCCACTCAGGCTCCTCTCATTCACACACATATATTTTGTCTTGCTGCGACTAACCTTCATTCCTCTCCTCTCCTGTCCTGTTCCTCAACCTGTACCCTACTCTCACTACAGATCACAATGTAATCTGCAAACATTATGGTCCATGGAGATTCCTGTCTAACCTCATCTGTCAGCCTGTCCATCACCATTGCAAAACAAGAAGGGGCTCACAGCTGATGAAGTCCCATCTCCATCTTGATCTTCTCTGTTACACCTACAGCCCACCCCATACTGTCTCACAGCTTGCATCCATGTCCTGCACCAGTCTAACATACTTTTCTGACTCCAGACATCCTCATACAATACCAGAGTTCTTCTCTCGGCACTCTGTCATATGCTTTTTCTAGGTCAACAAAGCGTAATTCAGGTCCCTCTGACCTTCTCTGTACTTCTCTATTAGCATTCTCAAAGCAAATACTGCATCTGTGGTAATCTTTCATCCTTTCCTTCTCTATCTCTCTATTTTGACAACCTGTATAAATCATTCACTCCCTCCTTACTGTCCAACCGAGCACACAAGTCATTGTATGCCATTTGTTTTGTCTTTGCTATCTCTATCTTTACCTTACGCTGCATCTACCTGTACTCCTGTCTGTTCTCTTCAGTCCCCTCAGTGTACCACTTCTTATTTGCTAACCGCTTTCCCTGTATATACTCCTGTACTTCCTCATTCCACAACCAAGTCTCCTTATCTACTTTCTTTCCAGATGACGCACCAAGTATTCTCCTACCTGTCTCCCTGATCACATTAGCTGTAGCTGTCCAGTCATCTGGAAGCTCTCCCTGACAACCCAGAGTCTTTCTCAACTCCTCCATGAAAACCATACAACACGCCCCCCTTTTCAGCTTCCACCACTTTGTCCTCTACTCTGCCTTTGTCCTCTTGATCTCCCTTGTCAGTAGAAAAACAGTAATTAAACTAATTAAACACTTTTAAAAAAATCCCACAAGTTCTTAATCAAACAATAAACTGTGACAGTTTGCAGCATTTAGGCATACAGTGTTGTGATATTTATCAAACACACACACACACACACACACACACACATACACACACACACACACACACACACACACACACACACACACACACACACACACACACACACACACACACACGTGTATATGTGTGGGTGTGTCTGTGTGTGTGTATATGTGTGTGTGTATGTGTATGTGTGTGTCAGAGAAGTAGATGATGACTACTCTAATTGCAATATAACTGTGTGCCAACAACTATTTTGTGATGACCCAAATTTTTCTGGCTCAGTGACGCCATGGGAAGTGGTTTGGGAAAAGTAAAACCTTCCATGACAATTAATTTTTCTGTGACAAAGCGTTCTCCACCTGGATTACAGTATCAAGATCTGAACAGAAGCTATCATACATCCTTTACACACACGACACATTCTGAAAAAATCAAAAGAAAAAAATGTGTACTTTATTGGACTGTTGTAAACAACAAAAATGAAAAGAGCACTTGCAATACTGTTCAAAATTTGATCCATATTGAACATCTGCTGAACCACGATACAGCATCAATTTGCACAACTTCGTCATGTATATTTACACAATTACTGTAAAGATGAAAATCATTCACCTCTATCATGACATTTATGCAAAACAGCCAATAAGGGATTACAAAACCATCACTGAACTACATGACTTCATTTGAAACAACACTCAACATGTCCATTTACACAATATTTAGTCATTGTTTAGCAATTAATGTTAACTTCAAAATCATGCTACATTACATAAACATTGGAAGATACTACAACTGGAAATGGAAAGATTTAATGGTGTTGTGAAAGCAATAAACACAAATGCACAGTGGTATAAAGAACGGTTGAAAGTATTTTTACCCTGTTGTTTATACGTTATTAAGAGAAGAATTACCAAAAAAGAATTGTAACTTTTATTTCCAGAACTACATTTTGTGTAAAATGTACATAAATGTTACTTGATTTATTCATAGTAGTCAAACCTCATTAACATTGATATCTGTGAAGATTTTTGTTGAATCATTCAGTTTCATCTACATTAGGCTGTTTCATACTGCAATGTGTTGGAAAAATGGCTGGGTAGAGCTTCCTTACATGCCTTGAGTTGTTTGTTTATAACTATGCTTTAATTGATCAAAATATGTTATTCCTGTGCAGGCAAGGTGCAGTAATCAGTGATGTATGGTTTTCGTATCGGCTCTGCCGAATAACTGAAACAACTGAGTTATTGATTCATAGCACATTGAGTTAGTTTTCATGCGATTAATGAGGATCTGTCCTTTCTTTTCTCTCATTTATAAGCCTAAGGCTATGACTGTTTGAAGGAGTATTAGCCCATTTATTTGAATAAATCAGAAAGAAAAAAAGGAAGAAATTTGATGTAGACATTTTAGTTTCTAAAGGTTTCTAAAAGAAAGTATTCACTTACTTTTTAAAAGTGAGTGTCATTATGCTGTTTCCTTGATTAATATTCAACTAACTTCTCGAATATTAATCATGGAAACAGCATAATGATACTCACTTTTGAGAAGTAAGTGAATGACCAATCTCTTATTGACTTTATTTTTAAGTTAGATAATTGAAAAAGCAATATGTACCGTACGCATTCTCTAGACATTTATTTGTGTGTTTGGAAGGGTGTGCTTCCAATTTGGCCATGTGTGGAAAGTGTGAATTTGAGTGTATCTTCTTTTGATACACAACTTCTGGTCAAATATTTTTGTGCAATAAAGAGTCATTGTGGGCTTCATGGTGGTGCAATGGTTAATGCTTCAGCCACACAGCACCAAGGACAATCCCCTGTTGGATTCCAATAGGGGACCTTTCTGTCGAGTTTGCATGTTCTGCCTGTGTCTGTGTGGGTTTCCTCCGGGTTCTCTGGTTTCCTCCCACAGTCCAAAAACCTTTTGGCAGGTCAACTGGAAAAATTGGGAAAACTGCCTAGATGTGCGAATGAGAGAGTGAATGGCTGTCAGTTTATTTGGTCCTGCAATTGACTTGTGACTAGTCCAGGGTGTACCCCGCCTCTCGCCCATGGCAGCTGGGATAGGCTCCAGCATCCCCTACAAGTCTGAGTAGGAGTAAATGAATAATAATAAATGAATTCATACTTTATTGATCCCAAAGGGGAAATTCGTGTGTTGCGGTAGCAGTTGAGCCGCTGCAACAGGCTTCCATCCTCCAGCACCATCTTAATAAGCAGTAGATGATAGATGAATAGATGGAAAGAGCCTTTGTGTCACAGCCTCATCAAGCAGGCTCAAGTGGGCATGCCATGTCCAGTCACCAGTCACAACCCAGGTCCTGGTGTCCAGCCAAATAGGACTCATTGTTCAACTGCCCCATTCACTTCACCTGCTTGGCTCCCTTTAAAAGAACCCCATTCGACCAGGCATAAGCTGGTGACTGAATTTAACTTTGTCCTGTTTCAGTCTTCCCACTCGACGGGCACGGTCACCCCTTGACATATTCCAGATCACACTCCACTGGAAATTTATTTTTTTCTGCAGTCTTCACTCGCGATTAGATGCTGCACGCCAAGTTCCCAACTGAACGAGCAAAGATTGGCTACATTATTTCTGCTCACAGGGTGAGCACCTGAGTGGGCAGAGAGTATTTGCCAAAAACTGTGTTGTCAAAGTCAACTTTAATGTTAATTTGGTCATGTTTCACGCATACAGAGCTTTGAAAAAGCATTCTCCAGGACCCATTGTGCAAAAGTACAAAAATGTATAAATAATACAACAATTGCAATTTAAGGCGAGGTGAGAAAGCACCACAGGAGATCTGAGGTTTGCCTATAATGTGGCTATGCCATCGCCACATGCCCGCCATGGCCCCAAGTGATTATCAACAATCGAGAAATTATACTATCACCACTGTTTACTTTCCACAGACCTATCATTCATCGCCACCACAGCTCTCCTGGATTCAGGCTCATTGGGCTATATCGTCTCCCGCGACTGGCACGAGTTCTGACTCAACTGACTCAACTCCCCTCACCGTCACCTCCATCACTGGCGAACAGTCCACTCAATCAGTCCACTCAAATTCTTGAATGGGCCAGTAGAGCTCAGGTAGGTACATTGCAGCATGAAGATGCTGTCTTCCTGGATGGCTCCACAGCAGATGTCTTCCCTGGCTCTTGCTTCACTCCCTAATCAATTCCTGGGAATCTGGCGAGATTATCTATTGGCATCCACAGTGCATGGAAGGTTGCCTCAAAAGCCCTCCGATACCCCTACTGTCATCCTTAGTTGAGATTCCACAGTAACTATGCTCCACAGAGATCCCCACAGAGTATTCTGCCTACCATGATGTCTTCTCCCCCACGCGAGCCTCTCATTCCCCTCCACATCATCCTTGGGACTGCTGCATACCCAATACGCCCCTTCCTCATTGTTGAGTTTATCCCGTATTGGTCCCACTAAAGAAGGGCTTGACATGTATATTTGAGAAGTGCTCAAACAAGGCTATATCCGTCAGTCCAGCTGCATCCATTATTTTTCTTTGTTGCCTAAAGAGACACAGTTCTTTGATCGACCCTGTAATCGTATCGCCGGACTTGCGGCCGCATGTCCTGGACACTTAGGTTAAGAGAGGCACTACTGGGGATGTCTGGCAGACTCCCCTGTCAGAAGGAGCTTTAACACCCACCTCTGGCAGAGCTACAACCATGTCCCGAGGGAGGCGGGGGACATGGAGTCCAAATGGGCCATGTTCTGCGCTTCCATTGTAGAAGCGGCAGTCCAGAATTGCTGCCGGAAGGCGGGCGGTGCCGGTCGGGGCGGCAACCCTCGAACCCACTGGTGGACCCAAGGCCAAGTGGCATGTGGCTACGGCGGTCGCGTGGGAGGAATTCGGGTAGGCTGTGGAGAATGACTTCCAGTGGGCTTCGAGGAAATTCTGGCCCACCATCCGGCATCTCAGGGGGGGAAGCATTGCTCCGTCAACACTGTGTACAATGTTAGTGGGGTGCTGTTGACCTCAACGTGGTAGGTTGTAGCTCAGTGGCAGGAATACTTCTCTCTGAAGTATTGAAAAGCTCTTCAGTAGCGGGGCCCCGGGGGTGAATGAGGTCCGCCCTGGGTTCCTCAAGGCTCTGGATGCTGTCGGGCTGTCCTGGCTGACACGCCTCTGTAGCATTGCGTGGACGTCCGGGACAGTGCCGCTGGACTGGCAGACCAGGGTGGTGATCCCCCTTCGGAGGGTGTGCTTTAACTATAGGGGGATCTCACTCCTCAGCCTCCCTGGCAAGGTCTACTCAGTGGTGCTGTAGAGGAGGGTCTGCCAGATCATTGAATCTCGGATTCAGGAGGAACAGTGTGGTTTTCATCCTGGTCGTGGAACAGTGGACCAGCTCTATACCCTCAGCAGGGTTCTCGAGGGGGCCGTTTCCGGTCAGAGTTGGACTCTGCCAGGGCTGCCCTTTGTCACCGATTCTGTTCATAATTTTTATGGACAGAATTTCTAGGCACAGCCAGGGCATTGAGGGGGTCCGGTTTGGTGGCCACAGGATCAAGTCTCTGCTTTTTGCAGAGGCTGTGGTCTTGTTGGCTCCGTCAGGCCATGATCTCCAGCTTTCATTAGAGCGGTGCACAGCCGAGTGTGAAGCGGCCGGGATGAGGATCAGCACCTCCAAATCCAAGACCATGGTGCTTGACCAGAAACGGGTGGAGTGCCCACTCCGGGTCGGGGAAGAGGTCCTGCCCCAAGTGGAGGAGTTCAAGTATCTCGGGGTCTTGTTCACGAGTTGGGGAAGGATGGAGTGGGAGATAAACAGGCGGATCGGTGCAGCGTCTGCAGTGATGCGGACTCTTTACCGGTCTGTTGTGGTGAAGAGGGAGCTGAGCCGGAAGGCAAGGCTCTCAATTTACCAGTCGATCTACGTTCCTACCCTCATATATGGTCACGAGCTCTGGGTAGTGACCAAAAGAATGAGATCGTGGATACAAGCTGTTGAAATTAGTTTTCAATGCAGGGTGGCCGTCACTCTCTTAGAGATAGGGTGAGAAGTTCGGCCATCCAGATGAGGTATCTGGTCAGGATGCCAGACCCAGGACACGCTGCAGAGACCATGTCTCTAGGCTGGCCTGGTCCTGTCCATACTTCACCAGAATAACCTATTTCTAAAGGCAGAGAAGTGCCAATTTGACCTCATCAAAGCAAATTTTTGGGTTACTGGATAGGCTTTCAAGGAGTCTGGAACGACCACTGCAAGATTGAGTAGTTAGCCGGCCCAAGCCTATTAGCGTAAAAGAGCTCTAGCATTTTTTGGGGGTTTTCGAACTTTTTGCGTCGGTTTTATTCAGAATTACATTGTGATCATCGTCGTGTTCATTTCCCTACTCTGACATTAGCCCAAGACCTTCACTTGGACCTCAGAGGTTGATTCCGCGCTTGAGTCCTTCAAACAGTCCTTCAGCACCGCCCGCATGCAAAAATTGCAAAATCTGTCTAAACTGTTTGTTGTAGAAGTGGATGCCTCTATCATTGGGGTAGAGCTGTCTTTACACAGGGTCCTTACGACAGACTGACTCTCCTTCAACCCTGTGCATACAATTTGTGGAAGCGGCACAAGGCAGAACAAAATTTAAATGTGGGGGGCCGTGAGTTGTTGGCCACTAAAGGAATGGCGCCACTGGCTTGAAGGATCCACTCACCATTTTGCTGCTCTCACAAATCATAGGAATTTAGAGTAGCTTTAGTCTGGCAAGCGTCTCAACCCCCTGCCAAGTCCATTGGGCGGTTCTTTTTGCCCGGTTCGATTGCACTATCCTGTACCACCATGAGGTCAAGAACAGCAAGGCTGATGCTCAATCAGACATGCATGGTAACCCTGGAAACTCTGTGTGTCCCGATACCATACTCGCTCTGCATGTGGTAGTCAGTCCCATCCAGTGGGCCCTAAAGGACAAACTGGCACGAGCTGGCACTGAGGACAAGGCACCAGAAAACACTCTGAGGTCTCGTACCTTCTTGAGGTCCTGTGAAAAAGAATGCTCATGCCACTCCTGGGACGGGCTGGGACTGCTCCGTCACATTCAATGGTTTGTGGCATTCTGTAAGGACTGTGCTATGGCAAAGAAGCCATGACATCTTTCAGCAGGTAAACTTATGCCCCTTGTTGTCCCACATGACCCTGGTCCCACTTGGGGGTGGACTTTGTCACCGACTTAACCAGGTTGATTGGACTGTTTCTCGTAGGCCTACAAGTTGATTCCCCTACTGGGACTTCCCACAGCAGCTGACAATGCCCGAGCCCTCTTTCACCATGTCTTCCTGAACCATTGTCTGCCTGAAAACATTGTCTCTGACAGAAGACCCCAGTTTGTTTTCAGTTTGTTCTGAAAGGCCTTCCAGGTTCTAAATGTAAGTCAGCCGAGCATCTGGTTATTATCCCTAGTCAAACGGAGCGCAAGATCCAGGATATCAGCCACTTCCTATGAACTTTCTGCGGTGACAGTCAGCATGAATGGGCAGAATACTCCCACACACAAACCACCACCGGACGTGCTCCATTCCAGTGCGTATTAAGCTACCAATCTCCTCTTTTCCCCTGGTCAGGTGAAGAATCAGGGGCTACATCCATGGACCAATGGTTCAGGAACACCAAGTGTGTCTGGGACCAGGTCCATAACAGTCTAAAGGAAGCCCGCAGTCATCGCTAACTATCTGCGAAGTGATAGCAATCGGCAAGATATCCTTGATCTTGACCTGTTGCGACAGTTCCACCAATCCCAGTTGGCCTAGCCCTCGGCCCCTTGGGCGACAAAGGCATCAGGGCCCATTGGACCTCCAGGGCGGTTCCTCTTGAAGGGGGGATGTCAGGGCCTTGACAGCCTCCAGTGGACTAGCTGCACCCACTCACCAGCCACAGCCCAGGTCCTGGTCTCCTGCTAATTAGGACGAAAATGACTTGCCAGTATTTCTTTAGTTAATAAGAAAATCTATATTTTGTATTATGGTTGTAGTTTCATATTTAATTCGAAAAAAAAATGTTTAAAATTGCGTTGAGGTATAAAATTAATTGCATACGTTTATTTAGTAGTGTCTTATAGCTCATTATTGTAATAATGGAGTACAAGTGATAAAATATATAGAAACTTTCATGCATTTTGTCCATGTGGTGATTTAAATGTGCTCTAATTAACTGTTAATGAGTGTTGTATGTGATGCTTTTTATTCAATACATAGTCGTATTTGTACTTCATGACAGTTACTAAATATTGACAGTAGTTACAAAACATTAATTCATATTTTAAAATGAGGATTTATAAAAGATTTAGAATGCAATATGACATAATTGTCTATTTTCCCAGGAAGAAAAAGAACCAGATCCACAAAAAGTAGTGAAGAAAGTAACAGGCGAATACCATTAAACTGTAAATAAGTTAAAGGGGTCCTCTGCATTTTAATTACGCCAGTCTCCAAATTGCCCCAACATGAAGTCAGCTTGTGAGTCACAGAGTGCAATTTGCTTTGGCAAGATATCTCTTGCAGTAACATTTTGAATTTCAGACAGAATGGACAGAATAAAGCTATACTGTACAGTATTGTTGTGCAAGCTGTCTTCATTATGTTGAGCCCCCTAAACACAAGTGTATGCAATACAGCATTGGAAACGCATCATCTGTCACCCAGAGCCCAGGCAGAGGGGCAGCAGATTGTGCTGCAGGTCCCATTGCTACAACCACAGATATATACTCATTGATACATAGACATTGGCTAATACACAGTGACATGTGTACACATGGTGACACACTCATACACCCATATACAAACATGCTCCCAGAAAGTTATTCTAGGGCTATTTTGTTGCCTTTATCTCAGAATGTTAATATTATTGTACAATGATCAATAGCTTTTGTACATGGTGCCAGAGGTTATAGACTGAAAGTGTGTATACTGTGTGCTTTTTTTCTGCTCTTTGCTTGAAGAAAATGAAATCACAAATTTACTTAAAGAATATCATAGGTAGCGCTACTTGTAAAGCTTGGTTTTGTTCCTGTAAGGTACAAAAGTAAGATTTCATGCTGATGACCAGAAATATGTATGACCCACAAAAAGACACACCAGAGATGTGTTACTGTTGAAAATTAATTGTGTGCACAGAGATTAAATAGTAGAATGCTGTGTGTGGTGCAGAACAAATAAATGTCACATCAATGGTTTCCAACTGTCATATGATATGGAATCATAGAGACATCAGAACACCACTGACATATATAAGCATCACAAAACAGCTCCATTAATCAAACATCAAGCGCATTAATTTTATATCCTTACCCAGGGATAATTTAAGGGTTTTTTTGTATCTAAGTACTACCCAGTAAACACACGGCCTTTAAAATTCATTCATCCATTGACATTATTAGGCTTTGTTCTTCATTCGCACTGAAATTGTGCAGACACATACGCCTTTTCATTTTCCGATTACTTTTCTGATGCTCCACCTTGATCTTTTCAGTGTATATTATATCTGTGTGTGTTTGTGGAAAGAGCTGAGAGCCTCAGATTTTCCGAGCTTCTTAATTTTCTTTCTCTCAGTGGAATTCTTTCCCTGAAGAGAAAGAAAAAAGTGAACTAGATAAGAGGAGAGAGAGAGAGATACAAAGCAGGTACTTTTATTAACCCCCCCTTTCTCTACGTGCCTGGATAATGGCCAATTAGGCCTATTAGCAACAACAAAACACAACAAACCTGGGCGCCGGGCAGGCAGGCAGGTAGTTAGAAGAGGTGGGAGTAATTGTTATCTCTTCCACAGACAGGAACAAAGAAAAAACTCTCTGGAGTGCTGAGAAAAGAATTTATACCTCCTAGTGCTCTCCATTCTACAATTAAACTCTTGACTCGAATTTTCTGTTGGGTGGAATCACTTTAGGGAATTCCAGTACTTAGCAGTGTTTTTTACACCTGCAAAATTGGCACGTTATGTAATTAACCAAGTTTGAAACGATCACTCAGAAGTGAAGAGACTCTACTTTGCTTAAATTCAAGAAACTGTTGATTGTTATAATAGTTATGGTTACTGCATATTTTTCCAATCTCTTCCAAAGGAATAACATTGTCATTAGGGCTGTCAAATGATATAAAATTTAGATTCAGATAAATCTAAATTATCTAAAGAATTTGATAATTTAAAGCCCTAGTTTTCAACTTGGATTAAGTTCTATTATGTCCTTATGTACGTCAAAACACAATGTGGTTTTCATCAAATTACTTATATAGGTGTGAGCGAAATCTAATAACTATTTTAATATATGCTAGTATTGATTAAGACCACAATATACAATTTTCATTTATACCCAGAGGCATGACAGTTTTAGATTTGCGGCATAATTTTTTTCTAATTTATACCTCTAAATTAAAGTTTTTTTTTTCTTTTTAAGCTGAAAATGATAGGACCATCTCAGCCCTTCAACCTTGCCTTAAGTCTTGATTTTGTATTTGAAGTCTGGATACAGACTCCTAATAGTCTAGGCACTTAGATATGCAAAAAACAAGCCATAACAAAGGAAATAATGGATTTTATATATATATATAAACGGAGTTGTAATATTTCCTTTCCGACGTATATATATATATATATATATATGTGTGTGTGTGTGTGTGTGTGTGTGTGTGTGTGTGTGTGTGTGTGTGTGTGTGTGTGTGTGTGTGTATATGTATATACATATATGTATTCCTCTCTCTCTGCCTCTAGGGCAGAACAGTGACTCAATGGTTAGTTCTTCGACCTCATGGCATTATTCTGACAGGGGGAACTTTCTGTGTGGAGTTTGCATCTTCTCCTCGTGTCTGTATTGGTTTCCTCCAGGTACTTCAGTTTCCTCTTACAGTCCAAAAACATGTAGCAGGTTAATTGGAAATATTGCCCTAGATGTGTGAATCAGAGAGTGAATGCTTGTCCGTCTGTATACATGGCCCTGGGACTGAAAATGGCAGCTGGGATATGCTCCAACATCTCCCACGACCCTGAGTAGGATTAGCGGTAGACAATGCATGGATGGATGGATATATATATATGTAGACCACTCTTAGTCATTCCATGTTCCCATAACTATATTGTATGGCTCATCAACTTCATTCCTATATTCCATCGTTACCGTAATTCTGCACATCCACTTTTATCTTAAAAATGGGCACCATCCCATTCCTCAGATATCTTCTTATTCTCTCAGATCCTTTTGAGTAATCTCGCCAGAAACTCTACTGCCACTTCTCCTACACACTTCCATACCCCCCCCCAGGTATGTAATTAGGATCAACTTCTTCACAGTCCACAATAGTCTACTCTTCTACTCTTTGCTCTCTTTCCTTTTTGTCAGTTCTTCAAAGTATTCTCTCCATCTTCCCATCACTCTTCTGGCATCTGTTAATATATTTCTCTCTATCCTTCCTTATCTGAACCTGCAGCCTCGCTTCTCTCTGTTTTGCCTACCTGAATGAATCATTCTCTCCCTCCCAGCTGTCCAACCTAGCACACAAGTCATCGTATGCCTTCTGTTTAGCCTTCGCAACCTCTAACTTCACCTTGCACTGCATCTCCCTGTACCTCTGTCTGCCCCCATTTAGTCACCTCAGTATCCCTCTTCTTTTTTGCAAGTCTCTTTCTCTGTATTTACACCTACACTTCCTCATTCCACCAAGTCTCCCTATCTACTTTCCTTCCTAATGACACACCAAGTACTTTCCTACCTGTCTCCCTGACCACATTTGCTGTAGTTGTCCAGTCATTTGGAAGCACTCCATGACCATCCTTGAGCCTTTCTCAACGTCTCCAAATAATACACACAACACTCCTCCCTTTTCAGCTTCCACCTCTGTGTAATCTGCTCTGCCTTTTTGCTCTTTGTCTTTCTTGCCACCAGATTCATCTTCGAAACCACCATCCTATTCTGTCCGGTTAGACTCTCACATATCTCAACTTTGCAGTCACTTATCTCCTTATTACATTGTCAATTGAAGATGTTGTTTACCTGTGTCCTCCTACCTCCACTCTTATAAGTCATCCTATGTTCCAGCCTCTTCTGGAAGAAGACATTCACTCCAGGCATGTCCATCCTTTCTGTAATATCTACCACCATCTGCCCCCCGTCTTCCTATCCTATATACCAAACCTGCTCATTACTTCCTCATCAACTCTATTGACTGCACCTACATGTTCATTGATGTCTGCACTAATCATCTCTCTCTCAACTCTTGGAACATTCAGCATCACTTCATTTAGCTAATTCCAGAAATGTTCCTTCTCTTCTAACTCACATCCCACCTCTGGAGCATAGCTAGTACCAACACTGAGCATTACAGCTTCAGACTTGAGTTTCAGGCTCATCAGTCTATTGACACTCTTTTCATCTCCAGGACATTCCTAACAAATTGCTCTTTCAAGAAAACTCCTACTCCATTTCCATTTTTCCAGTCTTTGTCCTAATATGCAAAGTCCCTGCTCACAGTCTCGGACTCTTGCCTTTCTTCTACTCACTCTGCTTTCAAACATGCCTTCCTCTTCTCTTTCTTTGACTCACAGTAGCCCAATTGCCTCTGGTACATTGTAGGTTATCAGCACCATTGGTGGTTGTTGCTATCTGAGCCGTGACTAATTCTATATTCGAAATGCATGGTTTTGGATATGTGCATTTAGCATTGTACATGTACATGTGAGGCGAAATTAAGACAAGGTACCCTTCTTGTAACAATGCAAGTAGAAGGACTTCGCGCGTATGCAGCCCAACACAGAATCTTGTGCACATGCAGCCTGCAGTGTCTTTCGAAAAAGTGACTTTTTATCCAAGGAAATCATTAGGCTGTGTTTAGGGTACGGCTGAAGTTCATGTCTGATTACATGCTGCATACACAGTAGTCTTTTTGAAGTTTAATTGGGCCTTTTTTTGTGTGGATTCCAAGTCTTTCTTTGGCACCCGCTTCATGTTGCTGAGCCAATGGATTTGGACTTCACCCCCATAGTGGCAAGACATAGAATGTACAGGACACAGTTTGCATCTGACATTGTGAATTGTTGTCCCCATGAGACTTGTCATGGTCTCTTATTCACCAAATCCAGGGCCATTGCAATTTCAGGCGGCTGGCCAGTGCAGCGCTGCGTTAAGGGGGATGGCAGTGGGATTTGGACTGATGGAGGCATTTGAGAAATGGTGTGTGTAGTCAGGATGAGAGGGAGACAGCAGGGAGTTGGGCAGTCAGTTTGTTCCTGTTCCATCCATGGGCTGAAGGCCAGTGCCTGGACATGGAGGATCAGGGATGATTAAAATCCAGCGATGGAGAGTTATTGAGCTGGAGTCAGAGGACAGAAATGGGGAGGTGAGAAGAAAGGGAATCGATGCCTTTGTAATGGCAAGAAAAGGGAGTGGGAGAAGAAAAATGGGAAAATGGTATTTAGTTGACCGGTTAGACACTAAAGAGGACTTGATGGCGCCTGACAAGTGCAATTAAGTATTTCAGTATTTTGGCAAGCATCCACCTTTTCTCCTCTTATTTCACTGTTGATTTTCATATTTCAGTTTATTGTGTCTTTGTTTTTTTCTTTGTTTTTCCCCCCTCTTTCAGCCCTTTATGTTTGCGCCGATGCCAGTGTTATAATGTCCGAGAACCATCCTTACCATCATCAATGACACGTGCAATAGTCCAGAAAGGAGGTATTGATTAATTGCTCTGTTTGATATTGACGGTAGTCAACATTCTTTGGAGAGGATCGAAAGTTCCTCAGGACTTAAATATCTTGGATGAGATGCAAAATGTATTGGTGTGTGTGTGTGTGTGCCTGTGCGTGTGTGTGCGTGTGTGTGTGTGTGTGTGTGTGTGTGTGTGTGTGTGTGTGTGTCTGTGTGTGTGTGTATCTCTGTGTGTGTGTGTGTGTTTGTGTGTGTCTCTGTTTGTGGGTGTGTATCTGTGT
>CAAKHD010004516.1:38921-64798 GCA_901007705.1 Fistularia tabacaria
TGTGTGTGTGTATCAGGACTTGCGGCTGGAGGGTGTATACGGTGTACATGAAGCATCATTACCATATCAAAGCCATGCTAGGCCCTTCCATCCTAATAGTAATTACACTACCGACAATTGGCCCCCGTTCAGATCACAACAAAAACAACAACAAAAAAATTCAAAAATTGATGGAGGGAAGAGAAACAGGGGTATTAAAGGGAGGTGTGTTTGGTTAGGAGGGGGGATGGGGGCTATTATTGGCTCAGGCTTTCAGGTTATGTTAATGTTGCTCATCTACTTAATTAGTGGCTGGCATTGTTTACATCTGATACTGTCCTTGTAGGGGGAAATGAGTGGACGAAAACTGGGGGCCTGAGAGAGACAGAGAGGCAGACTGGAAAATGAACTTACAGGCAATTTGAGGATACATGTGAATGAAGGCACTTCAGGAAGAGAAAAATTGAATGAATTCTTGGGCTGGTTGGGATTGCTAAGGTGAGTTGGGAATCTACTGTAATAAGCTCCATTGAAAGATCGGGGTTACTGTTCCTTGCTCATCACGCCTCATTTAACCTAGGCCATCTTGGCTTTTGTAACAAGGACAAAAAATGCTAAATGCATGTGAATCATCAACCAGTGCCTTGTCTGACATCAGATCTTGAATGTCAGGCTCCCAGCCTGCCAAATAAAATAAATAATGTAAATAATGCATTATCATTATATACACCACATCAAAAGAAAAGTAAATAGAAGAGACAGATTTTTTTTTCAAAAATAGCCATGTTTTAAATGACTGTGTGAGGTAATGCTCTTTTTTTTCCAATAATGTGTTCCAATTTGAATTCTACAAAATTGCAACATTTTTGTGATAAATGCCAGAAAAAAAAATACCAGTGAGTTTGATTTGGTTACACCCAACAGCCATTTCAAAAAGACATGAGGTTTTTTGACATTTCATTCAAAACATACTGAGGCCTAGGAATGTAGCCCACTCACTGTTCGTTCTCCTAGCTTTATATCAATACCCAGAACTACCCACATGTATTACATAATCCACATAAGTTTGTTGTGCAATTTGCTATCCATTCATCCATCTTCTGCCGCTTATCCTGCACTCAGGGTCACGGGGGATGCTAGAGCCTATCCCAGCTGTCATCGGGCGAGAGACGGGGTACACCCTGGATTGGTCGCCAGTCAATCGCAGGGCCACATGTATGGACAAACAACATTCACTCACTCACTCAATAGGGGTAAATTTTCCCAATTTTTTTCAATTAACCTGCTGCATGTTTTTGGACTGTGGGAGGAAACTGGAGAACCCGGAGGAAACCCATGCAGACACGGGGAGAACATGCAAACTCCACACAGAAAGGTTCCTTGTTGGAATTGAACGAGGGTCCTTCGTGCAGTGAGGCTGCAGCACTAACCACTGCGCAACCGTGCCACCCTTGTGGAACTTGCCATGACATGCTAATGGATAAGGACTGTGGGATTATGGGCTATGGATTACAGGAAAATTTTTAACTATAAAGGGGATTTTATGTGGTTCGAATTGATGTGCTTCAATGGTATTGTCCTATGTTCAGTTAGTATTGAAGCTGTGAGTGAGGTACATTACAAGTTTAATGGGCTTTAGTCATTGTTCTGTGTTTAGTGTGCTTGGAGCAAAATGCAGACTGAGCAGTACTTCTGCTTAATTTTCTAAATAGCAAAACACAGCGTGCTACAGTATGTATGTATTCACATTTTCAAAAATTCCTTGTGTATGTATTGTAATACAAACCATTTAAAAAAATTCTCCCTCTGGAAAGTATACAGGGGAATGAGATGAAAATGGGAGTGAATTATAGTTTTGCCTCCGTATAATCATATCTATCCACAAATGGTAAATAGCTGTTTTAGTTGTTCCCCAGGAAAGAGTGACTAGTTTCAGGGCAAGTACTTGATTGAAGTGCATATCACTAGTAAAAGAGACAGAGAGATGAATATTTCGGTCAAAATTCATTTTAATTTACTTTTATCTCTGTGTTTATGTGTGCGAGCCCATAAGCATAAAAAATCAACATTGGATAAAGAATATGAATAAGCTGGTGACATTTTCCAAAGGTCCAAAACATGGTGATTTTTAAACACATTTCACTTCAAAGAGCAGACAAACATACAGGAATAGAAAGCTGTTTGTTTCAAGATGATTGCCATTTCACTAAGTAACACAAAATGGTTGGCGATATTTAAAATTTTTTTTTTAAACTGCTTACTTAAGAACACAAGAATCGGCACCATCTTTTTCAAGGATATTCAAGAGAGCATAATTGAAAAACACTTGGCTCCCAACCTGGGATGGTCGGGTTGCAGATGATTTAGTCAGCTGAAGAAGACACAATTGTGTTTTTTTCTAAGAAAAGGTCTTCAACACTTTAAGAGAAGAGTGTTTTCGTTAAAAATGTGGCCAGGCAATAAGAGGAAAACGTGGTGTGGGAGTTATATGAGAGAAAAGGAATGAAATGTATGGATGAGGAAGGGGCAGTGCAAGTAAAATCTGCAGGTCTGAGTGAATGCCTCCTCAATGGTAAACAGCAGAAAAAAAGAAAGATGATGGCAGAAACGAGGGCAAGAGAGGAGTGATACATTCTGCTCAAGGAGAGAAAAGAGAGAAAAAAACAGGGAAAGGAGAGGGAACAGCCCACATGCTATCACACTGTTTTTAATAACATTGCAACGGCGACCCGAGGCCTCCACGTCCACGCAACGGCTGTGCAATGTCTGCTCGGCGTCTGTGCCACACACAAAAGGGCTCTAATCCAAAAGTCAAGCCATTCTGCTCTGTCTGACAGCCATGGGGTACAGAGAGGCAGAGGCAGCCAGAGACCTCTGCCTTTATATTTTCATATTCACTAGGGGATCTGCACTAAGGAGACTCCTTGTCCCTTGCATCCAAGGAATACAACTCAATGCTCTTCGACCACGTATGCATTTTGGAGTAGAATGGATATAGATTGACCATGAAAACACTCAATTTTTTTAGCAAGACCATTGTTCTCAATCAGCTCAAATGTGTTCTTGACATGTGTTTCTTTTTTATCATATGCACCTGACAAGGTTTAGCATAGGTTTCAGAGTTTGAAGTCTGTCAATTGGGCAGGACACACTGAATCAAAGTTGATGAACTGTCCCCTACACAAACAGTTCCTAAAGTTCTGACCCCCAACTTCCCTTAAGGTGACAAACACTAAGATCCCACATTATACCTGGAAGTGGATAGAACAATTACAGCGGGGATGGATGTGAAATCCAAAGACCATATACATTTTCAACAGAGAAAATGATTGCTATGATTGCTACCGTAGTAGGACATCATAGGTGGGTTTATTAGTTGTTAATTTGTAGTATTAAGGGTGAAATGTACTGATTGTGAATTAAATCAGTTGGTCATGAGTAGATAGACATAAAATTCATATTAAACAAGGAAAACTACACAGTCCAGCTTAAATATGAGACCACTTTCCTTTGTAATCACCAATTATCTTAGAAACATGTTTAGGACACTTTGTAGACAGAAAAATATGTCCAATTACAATGAGGAGGCTATTTTCAAACATCTTTTTATAATGTCATTTGATTTTGGAATATCCAAAGCCCAATAGGTGGAAAAAAAGAAAACTGGTTGGTCAAATGTAAAAAATTAGGAAATAACAAACCTTAGCTGTCATTGCAGCAAAAAAACAACATAAAGATGTTGTTAATAATTATAATCATCATGATTACTCTGAGAATAAATATAAGAATCAGATTGATAACTAAATTACTCGATAATGACTCAACACAATATTCCTTTTTCCCCAAGATGTCAAATTCTCTTAAAGGCCTTAATCTTCAATCTAAAACAGGAGCAAACAAAATAAATACAAATAATAAAGGATTTTTGTCAGGTTTAATTTTTGTCTGTATTTCTTCAGTAAAGCAAACTGATTTAATTGAAAATTAATTAAATCAGCTTCATTGGGTTACTGTGTGGTCTTTGCTGTTTTTGAAAATACCAGAAATATTAAAAATGCGGCCCGTTGATAACTAAATTAGGTCCAGTAGGAGGCGTCATCAGAGCAAACAATTTAGCCCTGGTCTCCATCTTGCACCCGCCATCTCTTCCTTCACTTCTTTCCCTCACTTCCTCCTCCTCTTCTCACAGTGTATCAAGTGCATCAGCCTCTAACACCTCATTTTGCCCTTGAGAACAGGGCCTGGCACATGCACACACACACATGCATGCACACAAATGCATGCATAATCACACAGAGCATAAGCGGGACGTTGTTAGTGAGATAAGAAACTCGTGGCACCAAAGGGTCCAGCTTTTGTCACCCAACTACTTCCCCTGGGCCACATGGCCTTGGGTGCAGAAACAGGCGAGAGAATGGAGGGCGTAAGAGTGGGAACAAGAGTAGGATGGGAGGAAAGGAGAACTCGGGAAATGTGATAAAAAATCAAACATTAGGAGAGACAGATGGAGCCACAGAGAGTGAGTAAAAAAGGAAGACAGATTCAAAAGAAAGAAGCAGCAATGAGTGATTGCAGTGCCAACAAAGAGAGAAACGGTTGTATTTATTTCATCAGTTGACTTGCAACTTATAAACAGGTAGCATAATATCTAAAACACTGACTCCATCATAGCTTTAAAGCAATGCAATGCAATTTCAATCCTTTGTATGTTTGCAACATATGGCAGTATTGACAATAAAGTTGACATTGTCTAATTATAACTGGGCTTATTCTGACTGATTCTGCCTCATAGCACATGGATTAGGTTTCTGCTTTCTAATTTTACAAGAAAAATGTAATTGGTAAGCTTTTAACTTGTAAATATAATATAAATAAAAAAGAGGATCCATGCAGCATGTATCCAGACCCTATGGTTCTTTATCCTAGTGAAAAACATATTTTATTTGGCTTTGTTTGTGCCTGTGGGGTCTCACAGAAATGCCAGATTCGTTAGGTTGCCTGCATTCACTGTTGTCTCTCATCATGTCAAGTTCAGCAGCTCCATTCCAACAGGTGGCGGTGGTTCCTACTGTCCGGAAGTTGGCTCCTACAAAATTTCTGATAAGCTTCCGTACTCTTGTCTCACTGACTCATTGATAAGGTTTCCATACAATTGCAATGATTTGTTTTAGCCAGGCAACAGTAGTATTGCCTTGCTGACAGGGGGAGAGAAATTATCTCTATCAGCTGTGCCTCCTTACACTATGCGTAATACTCATGTATGCTTTGACTCAATTCACACAAACCTCTGAAAAAAGTACAGTCGAAATAGGATCAAACAAAACTAATTTGTGCAATTTAGTGGCATAGTTTGATCAAATGTCAGGAAAAATCTCATCTAGTACACCAGATGTTACTGTATATGGCCTGTGAAGTATATACTGGATGTTCAAAGGATACAAAGGATACTGTAATCAATAAATTTAATATGATTGAAAACAAATTGTAGGATTTCTAGATGAAGGCTTTTTGGTCAAGGCTGCTTCAAGACACATAATATAATGTGCCTTTCCACCACATGTCCTTGTAATTGTTCAGATCACAATCCCTTTGATGACAGCCATAATTTATGGGGAAAAAAGGCATTGACAAAAAGACTATGAAATATGACATTTGTGAATAGATACTTCATACAAGTACAGGGAATGTTCACAGTGCCATAATCATGTATTACATTTTCAAATGGATGGATCAGGGAGCTAATTAAGATTAGTCTTGTAACTTTATAATTGGATAATGTTCTTGGCATTTGTTTATTGTCCACTCTTACCTTCCACTCTTACCATTTTTAGCTTTTCATCCTTTTGGATGAAAAATGAAATATATCAAATCTGGAGAGAATAATTTTTGTGGACCAGTGAGTCCTTGTCAGCTTTCAGAACCATTCTGCACTCTATTTTACTTTCTCTCGCACTGTCTGTCTTTCCTTCTGTAACACACACACAAACAAACAAACGCAAACATTTATACACACACACACACACACACACACACACACACACACACACACACACACACACACACACACACACACACACACACACAGCCTCCTAGTAATAGAATAACTGTTCACTGCCCTTCCACTATATTCTACAATGTACTTGCCTTTCCCCGAATTTTCCTCTGTGCCTCCTCAGGAGCATGACCTTGTCTAAGAAGCATGTAATCTTGCTATTTGACTACTGTAGTCTGTAGTGTGTTTTATGCAGGTCACTTGTGGCTCTCCTTCTCAAACTTGTCTCCTGAGATGCTTGATGTTCCTCTGATTCTCCCTCCTCCTGTGAGTTGTGTATAGGGAGTTTTTCTGTGAAAATCACAAAATCAATGTAATTTAGCTTGATAATGTGATGAGTCTTTTAATCCATGCAGAAAAGTTGATCTGTTCTGGTACAAACAACAAGTATTGGAACTTTTTGCCTTTACATGATCAGCACATTCATTTCTAAATAGGTCAAAGCAAGGATGTTAGTAAAGATTTTGAGAACAGGAAGACAATAGGAGGAAGTGATTGTGAATTGCCGAATGACTCATTCAAGCACTGCACAATTTGCAATTTGGAAAATTTACCTTTTAGGAACTTGTCAGTTGAGAAATGTTATCACTCAATATTTTTCTGTTTTTCTGTTTTTGACCTACACGAAAAAAAAAAATCTACATCCTCTTGTGTGAAAGTCAGATGGCCCAAAGACTCATAGAAGCACATACTCTTGATCTTGATATAAGTGTGTTAGTGTGTGTATGCTTGCGCATGTGTGTGTGTGTGCGTGTGTGTGTCTGTGTGTTTAGAAAATGATAATTATTTAGTCATGATTACATGCTAGCGCTATGCCATCTATCATCTTTGCTCATCTTCTTCCTTTCCATTCTCCTTTCGTTATCATCTATGTTTGAGAATTTTTTTTAATTTTTGCTACAACCACAACTTTTGGTCATGGTTATGGACTCAGTTGCTTTTACTTTAAGAGGTGAAAAAACATATGAGCTATTATAGTGCAGATCACAAGTTCATTGATTTCTGCATTTCGCTACATAAAAAGATCTTTTGTAAGAGATACAGCATTGTCTGTCATACAGCATATAGTGGAGGGTCAATCTCAATCAGCCTCTTTTGTCCAGGGTCTCAGCACTGATATCTAAAGAACTATTTTCTCCTTTTTTGTAAAATTCACCTTTGCTGAATTCTAGTTATGTTTCATGAGGGGAAACCTCCATGCAGTGAGAATGATTTGCTATCTGAATAGTGCCAGTTTGGGCATCGTGAAATGGAGACACCTTTAACAGTAGCAACCTACCAGTAATTGAGGTCCTTTGCCTGTCATATGTGGGGTCAAATGCCTTGCAATTGGGTACCAAAAAGGGGTGCCACGGAAGTATTGAAATCCAGGAAGCCAACTCTATTGTAAACACTCTTTTTAAAGAGGCTGGCACAACACAGTGAAAGGCCAGTGTGGTGATAAAAGACTAGTGGTGCAGTCATTATCTGTCCAAGGACTCCAGACAGGAGCTTTTAAACCAGATGCTCTTCTTACTGAAGTTGTCAACACACAGGACCAAAAAAACTGTGATGCCCAGAAATATCTAGTTGAGACTATATCACCCTCATCTTCAAGAAGCTACTTTCCTCCCTTTATCTATTTCTTAGCTGCTTTACATCAAGCTCCACTTTTGAACTTATCAAATTATTACCCCATTTCTTTCACTATACTCTTATAATCAGGATTTTGTCTTATTGGCCCTCTACTTTGCTCAGTCTTTTTGGTACCGTAATGATCCTTGCTCTCTATGACAACTGAAATCCTTTTGTGCTGCTTGACACATTTTATGCTTGAAAGGGAACAGAGGGCATTTCTACAGTGGCCTTTTATGCCCTGTGAGAAATATACGAGTCTTTTGGCGCAGCTAATGAAGGAGCTTTCATGTCCCCCACCAGTAAGGATGGATTGTCTGTGGCCCACACAGGCCCCACTGTAGCCTAAAGCAAATCATGTAGACCCCAAGTCTTTGAGCATTGATCTAACTGGGGAAATGAAGACAAAAGAAGCAGAAAATGAAACAGAAGAGTCCTGTTATACTCTTTGCTAGTTCCTTCTTGTGCTCTTTGAGTTGAGACCTTGCTGACAGTCTGCGTTCTGCCCCCTGCACTTTTTATGCTTCCTGATCATTATTATTACCAAGGTGACCATTAAACCCTCTTGTTTCAAAGATAGTCATCATGGGTCCAAAGAACGGAGGCAGGGCTTCGTTTTAGGACAAAATAAGAAAAAAAAAACAAGTAGGGAGAGATGGGTGAGAACAAAGTGGGGATGACAAAGCACTATGATGAATTATGATAAAACAAAATGATTTGGTAAGGGAGAGGGAAAGAGAGGAAAGGATGTGTGAGAATACACAAAAATGGAAAATACTTAACCAAGGGTATATTGTACTTCAAGTACACACACTTAATGCATCAACACATTCATATCAGTATACGTCAGCTCCTGTCATCTCTTCTGATGAGAGCAGGATTAGCAAGTGGGTCTTGCCTCACTGCCACATGTCATTAAGTATAAATTCTCATGGTGGATTTAGTTGTCTCTTCATAATCAGATTGATTAGCAGCATATGCTTGTCATGAACAACTTTTTACACATGCTCAACACCTAAACTTGAATCTTCCTTTTATCACTTTGTATCACTTGCCCTTGTGTGATCATCCTGAGCTCCACTGAGATTCAAGAGTTTAAAGACTTTGCACTCATCAGTGAGTGCAGAATGTTTGTACATGTGCATACTACATCTTCTCGAGTATGCACCCTGCACTTATATGTATGTGTGTGTGTGTCTGTGCATGCTATTGAGGTAAATCAGGGATAGATATCATCGACAGCTGAGAACAGAATTATTCTGAGCATTTAACATCTAAGGCTGAGAAACAAGGCATGAGGCATGAGTTCAATGGTAAAACAAGAAAAAGTTTTTTTTTCAAGATTACAAGTGCGAGAGGGGTAAATAATTCATTTCCTTTGGCTCAGGGCTTGTCCTATTGTCACTGCTTAACAAGCACAACGACAGGCAGCTGGCGGGCCTCTTATTGCATGTGAACGGCAGGGAGAGAAATGGAGACTTAGAGACTGTAAGAGGAAGAGGGGAGGAATGGTAATGTGCTCTTTGATCCTCCCTTGTTAGCCCTTGGTGAGCTTCCTCTCTTCAACTGTGCCCAGAGGATGGTCAGATTGTGCCCTGGGCTCAATCAGGTGTAAAGTATGTGTGTGCATGTATTTGGGAGTGTGCGCAAGTGCTTTCACAAATACTAAGAACTGACACACCCTGTAGCTAATGCAGGCCAAGAGGTTGCAAAAGAACCCCAAAGAACGTACACACACTTTTGACAATACAGATGCACATATACACATAATGGCTCTGAACCCAATGCTTCAGACACTCCTTTATGCCCATGGCTATCAGACTGTGCAACAGCAGTCGAGACAGCACAAAACTATGACTGTCTGGAGTTGCATCAGTAAGAATGGCCACGACCTGCAACTGTCACTTACTCATGTCACTTCACTCCTGTCCTCATGTTGCAGTTTATCTATTTTTATCCTTTTACTGTTCTTGCTGTTTCTTTTTACTGTTTCTATCCATATTAACTGTTAATGTTATTTTTAATGCCTTTTGTTACCTGGCCTCTGCCCTGTGCTGCCGCGACACCCGTATTTCCCCTTACACTTTTCAGCCTTCACAAAAAGGGAATTTACCAGCAGGCGTTGTAGGGATTAATAGAGTACAATCTTAGCTTATCTTCTATAGTTTTACTTTTGTCATTTATAAAAGCTACAACTATCAGGCTAAATCTTAAAAAGAATACCTAAAAAGGCTCCCAAATATTCTCTATGCATCTTAGTGGTTGAAGTGGTTAACTATGAAATCTAAACCATCATCTTTTGAGATGTAACTCATCAGCAACATTCTTACCTTTAGATGATTAAGCTTCTGTGGTTTTCAAATGTGTTGTTAATATGATTTTTTTTCACTTGTTAAGGCCTTTTAAATTGACGGTCATAATGAGTATTTTGGCCTCCAAGAAGAGCTGTTATGGGATCTGACTGGGAAACCAGAGTTAAAGTCATGAGTAAAGAGGACAGCTAGTTAAATCGGGTTTCGTCATTGTACAGTGTTCTGTGCATTTGAAATGAAAGGCTGACCAAGCGATAATATTTGAATGCAGCCTTTGCAAAGATGACCGCACCAGGATTCTGTGATGGTGACTGGGTTGACTGGCTGGACGGAGGAAGCGCATCCCCGCCTGAGCTATGTAATCAATGAATGGACCAGCAGGTAGAATAACAGCATGGATGGAAGCAGCACAGCATGATCTACATGACCGTCCAGTGGAGAGGTGGGTGAGACAACGATGCCAACCCCCCCTCATCAGCAGCGGCCAGCAACAGTGAGTTACTGCAAAGAGCCACCATGAAACTTGCTTGCTACAACGGGGAGGTGCTAGCAGATATCTACTCAAAGGGAACCCCCCTGAAGACTAATAGGTATAAATATACTTTTGGTCTTATACTAAAATTAATTGCTTAAAAAAAAAAAAAAAGCAAGAATAACTTATTTCTTTAAAAATGGTAATTAATAACATTCTAAGCCAGGGGCGCCGCCATTGTTTTTAATATCGCAATACATGGTGGTTGCTCGTGTTAACTTTGGGTTGGTACAGTATGGTATATATGGTAATAATGCCACATTGTCTACACAGCTTTCCAAAGGACAAGAGAAGTAAGGAGTGGAAAATTGCTTGTGGACTCAAACATCCACAGTGTGTTTTCACTGCTTCGCTCTGGATGCATTTGAAGGATTCACATTCAGGAACTATTATTGTCATACCAGCACACCTTACAGTATGTTGACGAAATTAGTACCCAGGTCCGGTTTCAAGCCATGAAGATCAAATAAATAAGAGCAATGAAAGACAGAAAAACAAGAGCAAATGTAAACATTGATCACAGAATGATTTAAGGCGGAGGTTTGCACTGTTGGTGCTAAAACTGCGTGTAAGAGCAAGGAGGTAGTTGTTTTGTTATTGCACCTGTGATAATGAAATATGAAAAATTGCACCTTATGTGAAATATTGCTCCTTAAACATTGTCTTAAAGTGTTCGGGTAGTGTAGGTCAATAGGGAGAGAGACAGTGTGTGTGAGAGACTGTGAGAGTGTGTGTGTGTGTGTGTGTGAGGGAGAGTGTGTGTGTCAGAGAGGGAGGGAGAGAGTCTATGCAGCACGGCTTGAGTTCAGCAGTCTTACAGCTTCTGGGAAGAAGCTGTTTCTTAGCCTGTTGGTTCTTCTCTGAATGCTCCTCAACCACCTGCCGGACAGAAACGGCTGAAACAGTCTGTGTGCGGGATGTGTGGAGCCCTTCATGATGCGTAGTGCTCTCCCCCTGCATCGTGATGTGTAAAGGCCCGAGGTTGTGGTAAAGCTGCTCCCCATCATCCTCTGAACAGCCTTTACCACCCTCTGCAGACCCTTCTCTCCAGCAGTGTCACGACCATGCCACACCGTGATGCAGCTGAAGAGGATGCTCCCCACCACACAGTGGTAGAAGCTCTCAGGACTGGGCTCCAAAGTCCAGCTCTCCGCAGCTTCCTGAGGAAGTAGAGGTGCTGGTGGGCCTACCTGACCAGCTGGGACGTGTTGGTTCTCCAGGTGGGGTCGTTGGATATGTGCACGCCCAGTAGGAGACCATCTCCATGGCTTCTCCTCCGATTTGCGGGGGGGGGGGCACTTTACCCTTCTGAAATCCACCATCTCCTTGGTTTTCTTCGTATTGATGCAGAAGTTGTTATCGGCACCACTGCAACAGGTGTTCCACCTCCTTTCTGGAGTTGGACTCATCGTTTGTGATGCGTCCCACTACTGCCGTCTCGTCCGCAAACTTCACAATATGACAACTTGGGTGTCTTGCTGAGCAGTCATACGTCAGCAGAGTGAACAGGGGCAAGCCAGTGCTGAGGGTGATGGAGGAGGAGACGGTATTGTGGATCCTGACGGTTTGTGTTCTGCCAGTCAGGAAGTCCAGGACCCAGTTCCCCAGCATGGGACTTCATCCAAGCTAAGTTGCTGAAAGAGCAATCAGATGCTGCTAGTTTTAATCGGACACGAAAGCCAAATCCCATGCCTTCAGTCTTTGACAAGCATAGGAAAGGTCCTTGGGAAACAAATGAAGCACACTCTAAGAAATGCCACAGGCAGGACAGGCTGGATGCTCTCCTATGAGGATGTAAATAATCCGCTACTTCACAAGAAGCATCTGATGATGAAAGACTGGGCACGTTCATGGAGTAGGCTGACGATGACCAAGCAACCAGTTGAGCAGGTACTAGTGGTGGTTCTTACCCTTTCCTCAATTTCCTACATCAGGGATATCACCATACACAGGGAATGGAGGATGGAATCTGAAGCACCAGTTTCATCCTCTTTCCTAATGAACTATCAGGACTGAGCATCATGTCTGATGTTGCGGGAACCGGGTCTATAAGACAGGATGGAATTGAACCGGATGAAGAAGAGGGCACACTATTTGTCGAGTGCCGTCATTCCTCCAGAGACAGTTTTACTGCTTGGAGCTCTCAGTTAGTAATGTTATAATTTTTCTCAGCTGAAGATAGATGCCAAGACAAAAAGGCACATGGATGGAGCTTCTGGTCTCTGGCTGAGCACTGGGACAGTAGAGCCCCTACATCAACGTTTGATGAATCCACCTCCACTACGAACTCTTGCTCTGCTTCGGGGACCTCGAGGATTGGCTCAGAGCACCCCCTCACAGCCCTGTCTTCCTCCTGGAGGAAGGACAGGCTTGGCTAAGATGCAAAACACACACAAGGGCAGATTAATTATGAGGGAGCCATGCACCGAGGCGGCCGTTTGTGGCACCATGTTGTGGATGCTGTTGTACTCGTAAGAATTGTGCACAGCTCTGCTATCAACAAGCATCGGACTATAAATGAAATTAAGAGCCTTTTGAAACTGAAGTGGTGGTCCTTAAAAGCAGTGGTGATGAGGAGCTCAAATGTGCACACAGATCAAAGGGGAACACAAGATGACGCTTGCACAGAAGCTGCTTAACGACAGCCTGTGGAGGTGTAGGCTGGGACAAGATCATCCCTGCTGTAGCTCAAAGCAGAGCCACCATTGAGGTTTCCAGTCAGACCGCCTCATACCCTTCACACCTTATAACAATGCAGTGAGAATCATGTGTGGCTTGGGGACTGCAGATCTGACACTGTGGTTATCAGCACGGGAGCTTAGCATGGGACTGTGCTCTCTCCACTCCCGATCTGTGTCCACTACATATTGGACACCATGTACCTTAAAGTTAAACATATGAGGATGTGAGTCCTTGAACAAAACATTAAGGACTCACCTTTTTGGATATTTTTGTTTGCATTATTCAAATTACATTTTCTTACACCTAACCAAGAAGCCATGTTGCTGAAACTTAAGTAAATCCCAATTACTTTTAACAAACCTGCTCAGTGGCATATTAGAAGTCCTTAAGACTCCTTTAGTGAGGCAGTTTTATAGCCCAAAACCTCACGGATATATGCTGCCATCCCAACATACTCAGATCTCTTACGCTCATGAGCCTCCTCAACTCGAACATCCCGGGGACCACCAGTTCGATTAAAAGAAAACTATCCTCTCTACCCCAGACCCCAACAACATCTTGATGTAGCCAGGTGCTAGATATGCTGTGAGAACCAGCTGTTCATTTAGGTCCACAAACTCCCAAGCCTAGTCCACACCCTAGCTGCCCTGAGATGCACTTGAACCTAAACAGTAATCTTTCCTCCCCATGTACAAATTTCATTTCATCCTTACTAGCAACTACAGAATGAATCTCTAGACCTATTTTTTCTATACTGCTGCCTTGGAAAATGTCAAAAGCTGACTATGATGTAAGTGTACCGCTACTGGTAAAGACTAATCTTAAAGCCTGACAATATATGCCGAAGTATGCATACACCAGAACACAATGGGCAGGCACCATCCTTGCCTAACCACTGATTTAGGGTCTTGGTAGATGGTAGCATATCATAGTATGCCCGATGATAAACCTAATTCTATTAGCCTCCATCCTCAACTCTCCACTCCAACTTTCTCCTCCCGGTTCACCCATTGTCCTTGTTTTGCCTTCACTGCCTTAGTATGTCCAACTGCCTCCTCTTGCCTATGTACTTTCTCACACTGCTATCTTCCTCTTTGACAACTGATGCAGTGTTCTACACTGCATTTCCTACACTCAACCCTTAGCTTCCATGCTGTACCTGACCCATGAGGTCCCTAAGTCTAAGGGCTGCCTGTGCTTGATGCTCTGCCTCTTGTTTGACTTCCTCCCTGTTCTAACTATGGGCACTGCACTCCTAAGCACTAGATCCTTTGAGAGAGTCATTTCCAGTCTTAACACTTTTGAACGCCTGTCAGGCAACAAACTGGCAACTCCAATATGCCGTTCCCACACAAGGCTGCACTGCTTAGGACTCAAAGCCATTTCCTAAGGGGAGTTAATCATTCTTTCAAGCTTTTCTACCTTTGAAAGGAGGACCTCATGCATGGTCAACAGCCACATCAACCAAGGCAACAACCCAAACACCACAACTTTAACTTTTCTGGAAGCCCTGACCAATCTATGCCTGAAATGCCTTTGATTATTTCCTGTCTCAACTCCTCAAATAGTCTTACTGATATTGCATCAAACCATCTCCAGACTTATTTTGCACCACCTACCATTTAACAAAACTCCTATCTTCCCGTTACTGATAGAAACACTCCTAGATTTACTTTGTTGTGTCATTTTTGCAGATATGACCCAATTGCAAGAACACTGAGGTGGAAAGGTGCTCTCAGGGATTTATTGAAAGAGCGAATGGATGACTGTACTGGGTCCAGGTTTGCTTCTGGGCGGGGGGGGGCGGTCGCAGGGGTCTCAGTATGTGCGAAGAAAGGTGAAACGTAGATCTTGTGGGGTCAGGAAAAAGATCGCAGGAGTCGCAAGAACTTGCGGGGAAAGGTGAGACCTAGATCCCTGGGCTCAGGAATAATAGGGATCACAGCAGTTTCAAGGACTTGCGGGGAAGCTGGTGAGACACAGCTCTCTGGAATGATAGGGATCACAGGAGTCTCAGAAACTTGCAGGGAAAGGAGAGACATAGATCTCTGGGCTCAAGAATGAAAAGGAGATAACGGAGCTTACTGTGAGAGATGAGGATCCGCCAGGGAGGGAGGGACCAAATCAATGCAAACAAAGTCCATCTGGGTGTAGCCACCATGAGGTTAACCAGTCTGACCAACAGAACGCTCTGGCACCAAAGGTGCTGGCAACTGGCTCCTCTTATCCTCTGTCTGACGAGGCTTGATGATCCGCAGGTGTGCACACCCGCTGGAGTCCGCCCTCCTGCACAGCTGCTGCCTGATGAGGGCCTCTGGTGGAGAACTGCAAAAGCGATAGCCCCGGATCCCAACAGGTTTAATTTTTTACTAGCCCACTGCAGATTACTATTAAACTTGTCCAACATCATGCTTGTACATCGTGTGGTTGATGTCTTAGTCGTCATATCATCCATGTAAGTCCTAATTGGAGGGATGCGCAGCCCTTCCTTCAGCCCTTGTCCACCGACTACCAATTTTTAAGTCCTTCAATACACTGTATAAAAGATCTGTTGTATAGTTTTTGCAAACTCGTTGTTCTTTATAATCTATTGGCACAAATTGTCTCCCTGTCAGTTCAGAAAGAAATAGATCTTCTCAATAATTTTTATTTTCATTATTTATCTATTTATTCTTTTAGTCAAATATTGCTATGAGGATAGTCCAAATTAACTTAATTCTGGAGAAAATGCAACGAAGCATCAGCATTGACAAAACATCCCTTTGCTTTTTTCTCCAACTAATGATAATGTTCTTATCCCATGGTGGAGCAGTGGTTTCCCTGTGTCTGCATTGGACTCCTACATATCAATATGCACAGACCTGCAGATCCACTTGTTCTCCTATAGTCATACGGAGGGGTAAAAATAATATTAGAGATGAAAAAAACCCTCACAAACTCCAATTCAGGTGACCAATTCAATGTCTTTTATTATGTGTCCAATAACCCCATTCCTCCCAGAGCAGTGTTTCCCCTTCATCCCTCATACTTACATCCCCAAAACTCTCCAGTCTGTTAGAATTAAGGGATCCCAAAGATGAGAGGTGAAACATCTTCAAAGAACTGTCTCTCTCACACACACACACGCACACACACACACACACACACACACACACACACACACACACACACACACACACACACACACACCAACACACAGACCTATGTCCAGTTGCTATGGCAAGATTTTACAAAGAGTGACCTGTATGACTATGAATCTTTAAGGACTCAAATCACCTCAGTTTTAGGCTAGCAATAGCAGGCTAATCCAAGTGTAGTCCAATGTTAAATTCTAACAGCTTGGATCACTATATATAAATTAGCCAAGTCATTTTAAGCTATAAGCCTTAAAATAAAATTGACAACTTTTCACCCCAATAACCTCAATTATGTCAAAGGCATACAGGCGGTGCATGCATGGGCTTGTCCAATAACATCAAAGTATCACATTTCTTTGTTGTAACCTCTTATATTTATTATGACAATGATGATGATGATGATGATGATGATTATTGTTCTTATTCTTATTCTTATTATTAATATTTTTATTAATATCATTGTTATTGTTATTATTGTGATTATAATTAACAACATCATTTTTATTATTTACAAAGGGATACTTCAAATCATTTAGGACTGTAATTTGCAAGGATGTTATGACATTCGCTTTACAACCCCTTTTTTGATTGTTATACAATTATAAAGTCATCAGTTGCCATTCACACCAATGTCTTCTCTCTACTAACAACTCTTTAATAGCTCAATAAATAAAAAGGTGCACCCTCAGTGGGCCAGAGACCTACATTTAATTGTGAGATGCACAACATATCCTACTCTGGCATATGCTCATATGACGTGTGTGGGTGTTTCTTTTTTGTTTGTTCTGCACCTGTGTCTGTCTTATGACATACTTGTAAATATGTTATCATCTTAATGGTACTCGCAGTGAAACAATTTTAGCTTTTTATCTATTTCTGTTGGACTCAAGTTACCATTTCACAGCAACTTTGCGCCGAGGCACACACATAGGTACACACATAGACACACAGAAACATGTGCCCCCTAACCTGCTTGGCCACTGTCAAGCACCCACACCCACAAACACACTCACACACAGTCACAGGTCTCTAAGTGAGACAGGACCCTGGGTAATTTTCTGTAGTGGTGCAGAGTGGCACTAAAAGCCTGCTGGGTAATTGAGAGGTTTGGGGACGAAGTGAGGCCAACTGCCCTCTGTGTTCACTTGTGTGCACTTACAAGTTTATGTGTGTAAGCAGAGAACCCTGCTCTCTCATTATGTTGTGGCTCCTGCCTGCTTGTCATTTTCTGAATACAGCACCCGCAAAAAGCAACAATAATATGTCGTGACATACTGTGGGTGTGTGTGATTGCAATGTGTGCCACATCATGCTTTCCAAAATGAAAACAGACAGACAGATCTTGTGATGCTTTAAAACATAAATATATAAATTAATAAAATAAAATAAAATAAAATAAAATAAAATAAAATAAAATAAAATAAAATAAAATAAAATAAAATAAAATAAAACAAAATAAAATATGTTTAACTGAAACCTATCCCAGTTGACATTCTGTGAGAGGCAATGTACCCTGGACAGGTCACCAGTTGATCACAAGGCCATATACTGAGACATACAACCATTAATCTCTCATCCATGCATCTTGGAAATTTAGGGTCTCCAATTAACCTCCTGCATGTATTTGGATTATGGAAGGAAACGAGGAGCTCAACAGAAATCTACGCAGACATGGGGTGAACATGCTAACTCTGACCTGAAAGGCTCCCTGTCGGAAGCAGGGACCTTCTTGCTGTAAGGTGGAAGTGCTAACCTCTGTGCCACCTGGCTACTCATAAATAAATTAATAGATAAACAAATAAATAAATACAAACGACAGAAAGACCAAAAGACAACAAACAACCAAACCAACCAACCAACCAACCAACCAACCCACCCACCCACCCTTGGAGTTTCTTTTAACCTTTTAAATGATCAGACATTTAAAATGTGTATAAAGCCAAATACAATTGTACATTGGACAGTTATTTCCCTAAATTGATACTGATTTGCTTAGATGTTGCTATATTGTGAAGGAATTATTTTCTCACCATACCATTGGATATATTTTTATTGGCTAAGGAGCACTGACACATCCATTCTGTTGTGGATTTTTTTCATTAAAATGCAGGACATTTGAGAGAAAACAGGACTTTGACAGTGCTTGGTTACTGATTAGTGGATTGTAGTTAATGTAGTTAATTGAATATAAAGAGAGGTTTAAGGTCCTGTATATTGGTCTATGAATCAGTATTTGAGGGGAAGAGACATCAAAAAACTGAATGATTTATGTTGGACAGACAACGTCAGATCATTTAGAAATTGATGAGCTATAAGCTACCATATCTCATTTATTTATTATTAATCTGTTCAATACTATGGGTCATTATTTGGCCCCAGGCTAGTCTATTTGTGACCATGAAATTACTTCCACATTAATTTTGAATTGACAAGTAATGTGATTTTTTTATTTATTCAGTCAGTGTCTTGAATCACACAGGTTTAACCACAAATAACTACAAAACACAAAACAATGACTGAAAGGGTTTGGGCTGAAGTGAAACACTTATTAAAGCCAAACCCCATTACAGCTCAACTACAATTCAGAGCACCAAGCACACGGCAACCCCAACAATCACCAAAATGAGAACATAATAATGTGAAATATTCTATCATAATGACAGAGAGGAAAAAAAGAAAAAAAATAGGAAAGAAAAAAAAACAAGAAACAAAGAAGAAGCTATTTACAGGAGATTTTATGTGTTATTTTGTTCTAGTTCTTTGTAGCTGCTTATTACCTTATATTTGATTTTTTTTGGAATGCTTTTACTGATTTAGAGGTTTTGATCGTATCATCCATACGAACAGTACATCTACTCCAGTAACTGAGACGCATCTGCCTTTGGTGTTTGTTCTAGCTTTACTTTTTTGATAAACATGAATTCCTCTTAGATCATAGCAAGTCTGTCTAAGTTTAAACCTTTCTTGAATACAAAGGGGGAGTGCATGGTTATGAACTTTATTCATAGCAACAGCTGTGTTAAGCTCCACTAAATCATTTAATTTTAGTATGTTTAATCTAATGAACAATCGGTTTGTTGGGGCATAATATTCTGCATAATTAATTATTTTGACTGCTTTCTTTGCAGTATGAAAATGGGTTGGATCGTAGTTTGATAATTATTCCCCCATAATTCCACACAATAGTTCAGGTATGGAAGGATTAGGGAATAATATAACAAATGGAGTGATTTTTGGTTCACAGCTACTTTAATTTTACATAATATGCCAATTAATTTTGATACTTTTGTTTACACATAATTTAAATAAATTTTCCAATTTAAGCTTTCATCAATGTACACTCCCAAAAATTTGATATGACACACCCTCTCGATTTCCATTTGGTTAATTTTTAGTTTTGTTAGATTATCTATTTTCCTGTTACCAGATATAATATATTTTGTTTTATCCACATTGATTGATAATTTATTATAGTCAAACCATTTTGTGAGTATTTCTAGGTCTTTCCTGACTGTGCCAATTAGCTCATCAATATTTTGTCCGAAACAGTAGAGGGCTAGTGTCGTCGGCAAACAGAATACATTGCATGTTCTTAAGGACCTTACAGATATCATTAATATACATAATAAAGAGTTTTGGCCCTAGGACAGAGCCCTGCGGGACTCCGTGAGTTATAAAATGCTTTTCTGATATAACATTATTTATTTGTACATATTGCTGTCTACCGCTAAGATAGCTTTTTAGCCAGTCATAGGCGACTCCTCTCAATCCATATCTTTCCATTTTTGATCAAATTAACTGATGGTTTATAGTATCAAATGCCTTACTTAGGTCAACAAAAACACCCACTGTATATTGTCGATTATCTGTTGCAGTTGTTATTTCCTCCACCAGTTCCATGACTGTCATAGAGGTCGATCTGTTTGCCCTGCAAACTGTCGGTCATTAATTATATTGTGCTTATCTATGAATTCATTCATCCTTAGGTCGAACAGTTTTTCTAGAATTTTTGAAAATTGAGAGAGTAGAGAGATTGGTCTATAGTTCATGAATTTGTCTTTGTCTCCACTTTTGAAAATAGGTATTACTTTTGAGATTTTTGTTGTTGTTGGAAAAATGCCTGTGAGGAAAGATTGATTACAGATGTGTGTGAGGGGTGTAGCAATGCAGTCTCTAATCTCCTTTACCAGCACCATATCCAAATCAAAACTGTCTGTGGACCTCTTATTCTTAAATGACATGAAACCATGCTGCTACTCTCAAATGCCTACCTCTGTCCTCAGTGTAGTTTCCACTACTCTTTCCCATGACTTTATTATACGGCTCATCAATTTTAGTGCGATTCAGCGCCACCTCCTTATTCCTTATTCCTCATGTAGTGCTGGTCTGCCCACTGTAGTGTCTGGCCCTTCTGGGTTAGATGGTGGAGTGGATTGGCAATGATGGCAAAGTCTGGACTGCAGCAGGCTTCCCCTTGTCTGTGGATACTCCTTCTCCATTGATGACGTGTCCCAAGGAAGAGTCCACTCTGCAGATGTGAAAACACTTCTTGGGGTGCAGTTGGAGACCTGCCCTGCAGATCACCAAGAGTATAACTGAGATTCTGCAGTGCCCCTTGGCAATCACGGGTGTAAGCAAGGACATCGTTGAGGTAGACAATGCGCTAACTCTGACGAATTTTGGCCAGCACCCACTCCATCAGGCGCTTGAAGATGGCGGGAAGGTTGCCGGCCAAACAGAGTAGCACTACCTGGAACTGCCACGGTCCTTGGGGCACTGAAAATACTGTCATTGGCGGAGTTTCAGTCGTCCAGGACGTCGTTGTTACGTGGCAAGGGGTACAAGTTCTAAATGGTGAAGTTGGTCAGCCTTCTTTAGTTCAAACAGAACCAGGATGAGACGTCTTTTTTTTGGGAATGAAGGTTGTTGGAGCCACCCTCAGGCTGTTAGACGGTTAAATGTCTGCTCTCATTGACCTTCACTTGTACCATTAGTTGCTCGGCATGAGGAAGATGGTGGAATTGCAGTATGATGGGGCAAGACCCACATGTGTGAATGTAGTGCAGCATAAGGTTTTTGTCGGAAGAGAAGACTTGGTGTCATCTTGGGAAGTAAATTAGAAACTTGGTGGTGGAATGAGGAAGTGCAGGAGTGCATACAGAGAAAGATGTGAGCTAAGAAGTGGGACACTGAGGCGAAAGAAGAGACCTCACAGTGTAGGGAGCATGATGACTTGTATGCTAGGTGGGACATTAAGGGGGGAGAGAATGACTAATCAGATAATACTAATAAGGTATGGTGAGGCGGAGAGATAGAGTTGGGAAAGACCTACATAAGGTAAGGGGGATTGAGAGAAGGGGAGAAGGGAATATATTGACATTTGCAAGATGTGTTAGGGGAATATAGAAAGAATACTTGAGAGAGAAAAAAGAGTATAATATATGACCATTGAGGACCATGAGGCATTAAAGATTAGTAAAGGTGACGTGAGAAGGGCATTGAGGAGAATGAAGGGTTGGATTGCAGTTGGTCCTGATAATATAGCTGTGTAGGTATGGAACTGTCTAGAAGACATGACAGTAGGACTAGGTCCTTCAACAGGATATAGTATGAGAGAATGTTTGAGAGGTGTGCTGATGCACATTTATTAAGAACAAAGGAGACATGTAGAGCTGTGATAATAATAAAGGCATTAAATAAATCAACCAAACCAAGGGTTTGACTGAGCATTTTTGAGCAACCGTTTGATTCCATGCCAAGAAGGAGTACTACAAATGCAGTATTTGCTTTAAATGTTGATACAGAGATACCGTATACAGGGAAGGTCATAGATAGCTGAATTATGCCTTTGCAGATTTAGGAAAAGCACCTTACTTGGTTCCAAGATAGGACCTGTCGTATTGCATGAGGAAGTCTGGTGGGGCAGAAAAGAATGTTAGAGTGGTATGAGCTATAACTATAAAAGGTCTTGGTGTTGCCAGAGAAATTTGCACTTAGAGGTGTTTGAGACCCTCCTCTGCCTATCCAAAGTTGTTTTGTCAACCTACTTGACTATCCAGTCAGTCAGTCAACAGGACATAGTGGTGGATATGTGCAAGCAGCAGGCGACAGCTATATTCAGATGGCGATCCCAAATGGAAGAAGAAAGTACAAGAGAAGCTGGTGAAAATATCTAGGCCTCAAGGAGGAGTTGGTGAAGATGTGGGGTGCAAAGGCAAAAGTACTTCAGTAGTGATCAGGTCACTTGGAGCAGTAACCCCTTTAGCTGAGAGAATAGCTCAAGCAGATTACAAGAACATCTGAGATGAGACTCCAAACAGGCACCATTCTGGGAACCGCGAGCATAGATCCTAGATCCTAGATCCTAGATCCTTAAAACGCCCAAGCCTTTGATACACCACTGGAGTGAGAGACAAGAGACAAGGTGCAACTTAAATTGGGTGAGCAGGGGGAGTTTTATACACACACGCAAACATATGACTACTTCATCAATAAATGTTTCAAACATTATTCATTCCAGAAACCAACCTGAGGAAATGCCAGCAATTCTCTGGTAATTCTTGTCTTCTTTAAAGTAGTTACTCATGTTTTATCTAATTATTCACTAATTAATATTAAAATTGTTAGACAATTTTCTGTTACCATTCTATTTTCTGAGATTCCCTGTACTTTTCCACTTCTCTTTGATACATACCCCCCTTTCTGTACTTTTCCTCTTATCTTTGAGACACACTCCCATTGATGCTCTCACCGCCATTAAATCATCCCAAGGCCCTGCAATGGACCTGGAGATAGGTACCCCCTGACCATGGTCTTGAAGATGGGTGCTGTTCCTCATCCCTTTGCTTATATGTATAACACCTCTTATGTAAGTGCAGTCTGTACTTCTCAATGTATCTATTGTTCACTTTTTGTATAAAGGTCGCTCATTATAACCAATAAATCGGAGTTCTTCTGGAGGAAAAGCAGACACAGTCTCTGTCTCTGTTTCTTTCCGCTCCCCGTAGCTACGAACTAACCTCTGATACAATAGGGCTCATCCACCATCGGCTAGGACATCCGGACCCTGGCCTTGGACTGAGAGGACGAGGAGGACCAGCTGAGGTCCCCGAGGGTCACCACAACTACGTCGCCTCAAGACTATCCTCAACAAAAATTAATCTCACAGATCATACAATAAAATTATGTGGACTTTGGGTTCTTGTTGAATATAGTCCATTGTGGTGCTTGGTGAGGAATAATCGAGAACGGAGCCTTGGAGTCTTGGATGAGAGATTACCTTTATTACTGAGCACCACCATACCACTACACAACAAGCCCGTGCACTTCTGGGGGCGCATAAATATAACCCTCTGGCCTAAGCCATGCTCCCAGCCTCTAGTTCTGTGGGGTGAGAGGCCACGCCATTCAGTGTCCACTACACTATGGACTAAATGAGGATGGTGTTCCAAGGTATTTAATTTCTCTGTACTCTATAATTACTTCAGCATTCCAATGTGAACAAATAAGGATATGTACAGTTTTCAGAAAGCTTCGCTACATGTGATGATTATCATAGAGTCAAGGCTTTTTGGTCAGGGGCAGTGATATTGTCATTATTACTTTGCCTTTTATTCGAAAATTCAATTGCGACTTCCCTGCCAGCCCAGCCAGATTGTCAGTATAAGTAATGTTTATGCCTGAAGGTTGCGCTGAATATCATACTCTGATAACCATGGCATGATAGTTGCATTAATGTACATATGAACTCCTGTTTCCTGAATGTGTTCTTTGATGAATTATTTTTTGCTGTAAAAGCATTCAATGAGATTATAAATTAAATGCAGTAGTCATGTAGAACAGTTAGAATATTTTTACACTGTTGGAGTCAGTTGATGATTTGGAAAATGCATCATGTAAAAAAGACCTTTCACATTGAATGAGTTCTTATCCATGAACATAGATAGGGATTTCAGTTGACTTAATGTTTAAGTTGCAGTAAAATGAATTTTTTCATTTATCTATTTATTTTATCCTTGCCAATCTGGCAACTGTTCAGTCACTGCTGTTTATGTGAAGGAATGATGAGACCAAAAACACTTTGTTGCTGTCCTATATAGAGTCCATACATGCAGCTCTTTAGAAGAGGGATCTCAAATTCAGCCCCAAAAGCACAAGAATGGCGACATGATGTAATCGTTAAGGGTGGTGGCAGTGGTCGGTAAAAAAGAGGGTTTGTTCTCAAGCAGTTCCAGCTCACCATCCATCTCCCAGTTGACAGATAGCCCTTAGAGCCAGTCAATATTGTAGGAAGAATGTGGAAGTTATGCACTAAGCTTCCATATTATTGAGGAAAGAGTTGCAATTGCTTGATTCAGACAAATAGTCCATTCAAGGTATACTTTTAGATTGCAGATCTGGACAGGAATTAATAAGTTACATCTACTTCACAAAATTGCTTCTTCTTTTCCTCTCGGCTTTTCCCTTTAGGGGTCACCTTCAGGGGTATCTAACCCTATTCTCTGTATCCACCTCTCCCACACCAACTAACTTCATATCCTCTCTCATTACGTCCATAAATCTTCTCTTTGGTCTTCCTCAAGACCTCCTGCCTGGCTGCTCCAATTCCAGCATCCGTCGACCAATATATTCACTATCCCTTGTCTGTACATGACCAAACCATCTCAGTCTGGCTTCTCTGACCTTCTCTCCAAAACATCGTACATGTGCAGTCGCTCTGATGGACTCATTCCTGATCCTGATCATTCCTGATCCCTCGTCACTCCAAAATAGAACCTCAACATCTTCATCTCTGCTACCTCCAGCTCTGCTTCCTTCCTTTTCCTCAATGCCACTACCCCTTAACCATTCAGCATTGCTGGTCTCACCACTGTCTTGCATACCTTTCCTTTTTTTTCTCATACTCTTTTATCACACATTACCCCTGAATACTGTTCCAAACTTCCTCAATGCGTTCCTTTACCTCTTTTCGATACTCTTCATTGGTCTGGACTCTTGACCCAAAGTACTCAAAATTCTCCGACATCTTTATCTCCATTCCCTGTAGCCTCATTGTTCCACTTGGGTTTCTTTCATTCACACACATGTATCATGTTTTGGAAGCCATTTGGATATGTAACTGATATTAATCTATGCATACATACCGTGGTGAGCTTATATCGCAATAGCCAGTCAAGAGTTGATGAAAAATAGTGATAAGGGCTATGGTCTTCATTGTCAGACACAAAGCATTACGGTCACTAAAAGAAGAAAAAGTATAAAGCCAGACTCTGACTGAGTGCAAAAACAATTTCACTCATGGCACCATCATTAGCCACCCAACTATTCTTCCATCAAGCAACTGCACAACACAGACAAAGGGTGGCATGCGAGTCAGGTCTGCCTCTTCTTGGCAGTGCAGGTGTTGCAGTGATGTACGAGGAGCTCCACATCTTGAATGGCATCCTGGGAAGTAGAACAGAGTTTTAAAGGGAATCCTGTGGCATAAATATGATTTAGTGTTTGTCTCACACCAGTGTGTAAAAAAAAAAACACGGAGTTATTTATTAAAAAGATCGGAAGAGCACACG
>CAAKHD010004516.1:64818-129951 GCA_901007705.1 Fistularia tabacaria
TTTTTTGTTGGCGTACCTCGATGGATGGATTTGATGCATTTAGCCGAGATACAATGCTGAAAGAGCATACAGGTGCTGCTAGTTTGAAACGGACACTAAAGTCAAACGCTGTGCCTACAGTTTTCTTTCATAAGCATAAAAAAGGTCAGAAGAAGCTGGATGTTCTCCTGCAAGCATGTAAACAACTAGCTACTGCAGAAGTAGCATGTGATGACGAAAGACCGGGCTCATGGGGGAAGCCAATGACAAGTCATCCGATCAGCCAGCACAGCAGTCTTTAAGTCTACAGTGAACAGCTGACGACATAAAGTGGAGCTACCTAAAGCAGATACCCTCTTTCTGTTTGCATAGTAACGCAGCTGTCGCATGTACAACAGCGACTTTTGCTAACTATACCTTTTTTCATCTTTGTTTGTCTTCGTTTTGAAGCTCATTTTAACTTCTGTCCTGTGTTATTCTCCTAACTTCACGTCTCTCTTGGGCTTGAATAGAAAGTGTGACACTGATGACATTTTTTTGCACCGTACAGTAAAATGAACAGGACCGAGGAAAAGGACAACCTTATGATGTCACTACCCAGACGTGTTGTGATGAAAAAAAATGGCAGTCTATGAGTGAAAATTTCCAACTTTATTAAGAATAAGACATGTTGAGAGATTATACATATACATATTATATATATATATTTTTTTTTTATTTTTTTTATTTTTTTTATTTATTTATTTATTTTTTTAAATGTATCTGGTGCAAGTATTGATCAAATAGGACAATACCGACTTGGTAACTGAGGATCCCTCGAAGGCCTTTGATGATGGACCACTGAGGGTGAATCGAGGGTTTCAGTGTTGAGCATTTCTGTACTGAAACAGCTGGCCATGCTGGTCACTGACTAGCCCCTATCCATCTTTGAACATCAGCATGGGCAGGGTCATTGCTCTAGTCATGCCGTAGATGTGCTGGTCAATGTTCTTGAAGCCGTTGGCTGAGGAGGGAGCCTGGGGGTTACCTGCTCTGTTCTCAATGGTCTCGTCATCGTCTGGGATGTCCAACTGAGCTGCTTCTACTGGGTACCCAGAATCCCACTCCATCCGGGCAGTGTCAACACTCCTCCTCACCAGCAGGATGGTGGGCAAAGGCTTCCGAGCCCAGGTATGTGTAGCCCCGTGTACGTGAAGTCCAGCCCGATGATGAAGGGGTCTTATATTACTTTCAGGGTACTTTCCCCAGCATCTTGGTGCATTACCCTGTGACAGTGGTGATTTCCAGCTTGGTGCATCCCTAACCCTGGGTCAGTCATGCCATGCAGGACCCCAGGTCAGATTATCGAGATCATGGACTCAAATATTCATAAGGGCCTTGAATTGGGTGATGGGTCCCAATGCAAGATATTATCTATTTATTTAATTATTTGCAATTTTTTTTCCAAAAGTGCAAAAAGATCTGTCTGTGTGTTTTCTTTTTGGAGAACATCCGGTGACATGATGTGGCAATTTTTCCAATTAACCTTCTGCATATATTTGGATTGTGCTAGGAAACTGGAGAACCCAGAAGAAACCCATGCAGACTGTGGGGAGAACATCCAAACTCCACAAAGCCCCTCTGTGGGGATCGAAGGGTCCTTCTTGCTCTGAGATAAATTAAAAAAAAAAGAAAAAAAAAAACAACACCATTGTTTCTGGCACAAATAGGGGAGCCCTTAGGATTATCATGCAATTTAAAGGTGAAATCAAACTGTGTCATTTTCAATTTATGGAATGACAATTTGGCAGGAGTGAAAGACCCTGTTTTGAATAAAGAACACGGATCCAGCAAAGAATGATCACACAACTAACACATTTTTGGATGTGAATCATGGCTCAACAAAGGAGGTATCTGAGGACCCCTAGGCCTTCTGTGGTTGGCTATGCCTGGATCACCTCACCAGGGAGGTGTACAGGAGGCATACTGAACAGACACCTGAGCCGCCTCATCTGACTCCTCTAAATGTGGAGGAGCAGTGACTCAGCTTTGAGTCCCACCCAAATAGCTTAACTCCTCACCCCATCTCTGAGGGAGATCCTGGCCACCCTGTGGAGAAAACAGATTTTGGCTGTTTGGATCCGTGACACTCTTCCAGTCACGACCCATGGCTCGTGACCATAAGAGAGGGTGGGAACATGTATCAACCGTCAAATTAACCTTCCTTCCCACAACAGGCCGTTGCAGAGTCTGCATCATCACTGATGCCGCACCAATCCACCTGTCAATCTCCCGCTCCATTCTTCCCTCGTTTCTGAACAAGATCCCAATATACTCAAACTCTTTCACTTGGGGCAAGACCTCATCCCAGACCAGGAATGGGCACTTCTGTTCCCAGCTGAGTACCATGGTCTCACATTTGGAGGTGCTGATCCCCATTCTGGCCGATTTGCATTCGGTTGCCAACTGCTCTGGTGAGAGCAGAAGCAGGTGTGGTGTTTGATGTTGGATAATTTTACAAATAAACATATGAACAAAAAAAAAAAGTATCCTATTTGCTAAACTTGGTGTCCCTAAGCTACCTTTTGGACAAGTTTGAAAATCAGCCAATTCTCTATGTCACATACATGGAAAGATATGAAAAATTTGAAAGGGTTTACAAACATTCAAGCACAGCTGTATATAAATACATTATTGGGTTGCAGTGACAAGAAAGGTAATCCAAATCTTGTGAAAAAATGTGTGAAGTTGTTTTGAATACAGGAGCCCTAAAAGCCAGATTACTTTACAATATAATAATAATACTAAGCAAAAAATACAGATAATGGAAGTCTCCTGACCTTTTTCCATTTTACATTTTTATATTAATATATTTCAAATTTTTACAATGCAATATTGAATTACATCACAAAGTTCAGAGAATTGCTGATTACATAACATAAACATTGTGTTTAATAAAAAACAAATTGCATTGCCAGCAGATGAAAAAATCTAACTCTGTAGCAATGCCAGAACATTGGTTTAACCAACGACTGAAAAATGTGATTCTTATTTGTACTATTTTTTTCTTTGTCACAGATATCAACACAATGATGGTAAATTCATCATTAGATACATTTCTTCACAACAAAAGATGACCCAAATTATTGAAAAAAAAAAAAAATCAGCTGCCTATGAGAGTAACTGATAAAGATCTAATGTGATTTCAGATTACTTGGCCAGGCACAGAGATTTAATTTACTGCTGCTGGACTTTAAGCGAGTGCTGCACTGACCTGGGGCCACAGGGGCGGAGAGAAGGGCAGGGTTGGTGTTTGTTGGGGGAAGTGTTGAGGAGGTCAGATTGGAGCGGGTTGATTTCTGGAGATCTGGGCAGCTCTGTCGGGAATTGTATCAACACAAAAGCTCAGCACTCTGTTTATGCTGTCACTCTGTCTGGAGAAATTAGTCATGTCCCACTCCAGAGAAAAGAAGGCAATGAGAAAAAGAGAAGAAGGAAAGAGACGTGTGTGTGGGGAGGCCAAGGCTTTGGTTGACTCTCTTTGTGGGCTTTTAAAAAACAGGAATTCCCTATTATTATGAGGCCCAAAGGGCTCTCTCAGTGATAACAGTTGGCTTTTGGGGATTATTGGCAGAATTAGATGAGGTTTCGAGAAATCTATAGTAATTATTATTTGCAACCATTATCTATTTGATGTTATCTTCCTTTTTTTCAGTTGAAATTCTTATCGTTATCTCATTTGTACATGCAACTGTTTTAAGTATCCATTTGTAACCTAAATACGTACTATCATTCGTACATGCATGTTGTTTCATTAGAATGTTAGAATCTAAGGGAAATATATAAACTCCTCTTTGGAACCCATTTGTATGGACTAATATGCATGGATTTGTCCAGTGTCTGATCTCGCCAGCAACTTCTGGAGGTGATGTGGCTTGTCATTTATCACTGATACATTTTTCAAAGTCCAGGAGACCTTTACACATGTTCATATCCATCTAGAACTATTTTACAAGGGAAGCATAATTCGCTTGGAGCTGTCCAAAATGATTTCGGTTGGTTAAAAGACATAAAAGGAGGAAGTGTAGGCTGCCCAAGACCATACCTATGCTCATCGGGATGGTAAAAGTGGCGATGGTGATAGTAAAAGTCATGTTGATAAGCTTAGAAATGCATTATTCCATTGACTGGTCAATATGAAATTAAATAACAGCCGTGTTCTTTCTGGTCAAAGCAACTTAATAGAGAAGATCATTCAATTAGGGTTTTTGTGTGTCAAGCCCAGAGACACATAGTCATGAGCCAGACACCAACCAGTCGCAAATCTCTGGTAAAATCAATTGAGATGTTCAAAGTCACAGAGGAGTAAGACACATGGAAGTGTTATGTGCGTGTACTCTAGACTGATCCAAAGAAAATGTTTTTTTTGTTTAGTCCTGTGTGCTAAGTAATACAGCAAAGTAATTACTGAGTGTGTGCTTTGTTTAGGGGTTGTCTAATTATGCTGTTTAGGTCACACAAGGCCCTGGAGTGTCACTGAGAGTGTATGTGTGTAGCTGCTGAGAAGACTAATTGTTGAGGCAATGTTAATGGTACAGTATTAGTATTGGAGGATAGAGACAGAAATAGAATGGAAACAAAAAAAGCTCTTCATATTGGCCTCTTTTACTTGTTTCCCTTTATGTACATCAGGCTTCAACCAGTGTTACCCTATGCCGTATATCTGCTATTATCTAAAACCTTGTGGATGAGGTACAGTTAATGGACATTTTGGGCAACTCTTTGTCAAAATAATGGATTTTCAGGCTGAATATATCTCCAGTGTCTCTGTTCAAAGTTTATTCTTATTTATTTATTTATCTATTTATTCATATTTAATATACAATGATTACATCATGACAGATAGACATGTGCTGTCTCATGTAATCAACAGATCTCTTTCACTTTAAATTCTCAACGTAAAGATATTTGTGATCCCAATTTCCCAAAATAAATTCCCAATAAAATGTGATCCCAAAATAACATTGTCTTGTAATTAATGAATATGTCTGAAAATAACCACTCTTCATGTAGCATATTGTAAAGTGATGGGGGGCAACCCTTTGTTCATATACTTGAATCCATCAAAACATTTTTACAGTAATAAGCAAGAAAAAACATGCAACAGTCAACCTCAAATTATTACCAAAAGTAGTTCCTTGTTTACTTCCAGGACACAATAGCATGGTTAGCATTCCTGCCTAAATGCAAGAAGGGTCCTGGTTGGAATTTGATTTGGCCTTTTATGTGTGGGTTATCTCTTGGTTTCTCCCATAATTGAATAACATTCTTTCTGCTAATTCGAGATTATAAATTGAGTAGATTATAAATGTCAGTATTTTACAATACTCTTTATGTACCTCTGTGATCAACTGCTGACCTGTCTAGGATGTACCCTGCCTCTCCTATGGTGACTGCTGGGATTGGGTCCTGCCACACTGGGACCCTGAGGGCAGGATAAGTGGTAACGAGAATGAATTAATGAATACTACAGAAAAAAAGATTAACATACTCACCGGTGGTGACTCAACTCCAATTGTGTGAGTCCCTTGACAGAAAGAGCTTCAGTCTCGCTTCCTTGAAGACTTCGACCACATCCCGAGGGAGAAGGGGGTGAATTAAGTCCAAGTGTCTATACCTGCCATGGTCTTAACCCCCGAACCCATTGGTGGATGCCAGTGGTGCGGGATGCTGTCAAGCTGAAGGAGTCCTAGTGAGCATTTTTGGCCTGTGGTATAAGTAGGCCAAGTGGAATATGACTTTGGCCGTTGCTGAGTCAAAAAAAAAAAAAAGAGTCGTGAGAGTTGGGGGTCCATGTAGAATTACTTCTGGATGGCTTCCAGGAGATTCTGGTTCCATCATTCGACTACATTGGACGGGGCAGCAGTACACTGTAAACACTGTATTATGTGGATGGGGTGCTTCTGAACTCAACTTGAGACGTTGTGTGTCAGTAGAGGGAGTAGTTTGAAGATCTCCTCACTGAATGGGGCTACAGTGAAGACGAAGAGTCTGGGGACTTTGTGTGGGCTGTCCCATCTCTGTGGATGAAGTTACCATGGTGGTTAAAAGCTGCTTGGTGGCAGGGCCCGAGGGTAAATGAGATACTGGATTTTATGAGGCTTTGGATGTTGTTGGGCTTTCTTGGCTGACATGCCTCAGTAACACCACCTGGACGTTGGGGACAGTGCCTATGGATTGACTGACTGGGGATGGTGCTCCCTCCTCTGTAAAAAGGGATTGCACTCTGTTGCCTCCCTGGTAATGATAATCATGGTTCCTAGAGATAAGGGTCAGTCCTGTAATTGAACCTTGGATTTCATAGGAATGAATGTGGATGTGATGTAGTTTCAACCAATGATGAGTTCACTGTCAACCTGTATGTAAATTCGTAGACTTGGAGGATGCATTCAACCATGTATCTGATGGACTTGGAGGGTGCTCTCGGAGTATGGGGCATCGGAATGACAGATGTCAGAGCTTGGTAAACATTACAGGCAGTATGTCAGATTTGGGGATTGTTGAGGGGATCCAGTTGATATGGTTCTGTTGGCTTCATCCAACCAGTATCTTGTTGACTTTATTGTCCATTCTGCCATATGTTTCTCACATAAAGAGGATTAAAATAGCATTTTTCTAAGACCCACGGTGCAAAAGTTGGATAAATTATTAATTATATCACAGACAACAGCAAGTTATGACAAGGTACTAGGGTTATTGTGAAGTCCCAAGAAAGTTAAGGTGCATGGGTTTTTATAGGGAGAGCAGGAAAAAAAAGTGCAGGTGCAGAGATCAATAGTTCCTTTGTGTGTGTGTGCATGGGGGGGGTAGACATTCAGTAGTTCTAAGGGGTGATAGGTTCATTGTGTGTATGTGTGTGTGGGGGGCTCAGAGCCTGGACAGTATATATGTGTATGTGGTGGTGGTGGGGGAGGGGCTCAGAGCCCAGAGTTGTGTGTGTGTGTGTGTATATATATATATGTGTATGTATTGGGGGGGGCTGCTGGTCGTGGCCCAGAGATTCTGCAGTTGCCTTCAGCAGCATCTGGGGTGACGTGGGTGCTGTAGATGACCTTGAGGGAGGGGAGAGTGGTGCTGAAAATCTTTTTAGCTGCTCTCCCTATGGACCGGAGGCTCTTACGGCAGGACGCAGTGTAGGTGCAATTCCTTATCACGCTGTGATGCCAGGGAAATAGAGACACTGGTGTGCTTTCTGGGCCAGCAATACAGTGTGCATGGACCAAGAAAAGTCCTTTGACACATGCAAACCCAGGAACTTGGTGCTACTCACCCTCTCCACCAGAGCACCGTTGATGGTCAGAGGGCCGTGCTGGGTGCGATCGCTCCTTAATAATCTGTTTCGTCTTCTCCACTCTGAGAGAGATTGTTGTTGGTACACCACTCTGAAAGGTGGCTCATCTCACTCCTGTAGTTTGTCTCGTCTGTGCTGTTGATGAGACCACCCACAGTCGTGTTGACAAAGAGGTCGGTGATGTGCGACGCCGTACAGTTGTGAGTGAGTGTGTGAATGAACAGAACGGGGCTCAGCACACATCCTTGGTGAGTCTCTGTCCTCACAGTGATCATGCTGGATGTGTTGCTGCCGACCCATTCTGCCTGTGGGATTCCCTTCAGGAATTCCAACAGCCAGTTGCACAGCGAGCCATTGAGCCCCAGCTGGTCCTGTTTGTGGTTGAGCTTCTGGGGGACGATCATGTTGAAAGCTGAGCAGAAGGCTGTAAACAGCATTCTGATGTACAAATCCTTATTGTCCAGGTTTGTGAGGACTGAATGGAGGGTGGTGGAGATGGCATCATTGGTTGAGCGATTTGACCGATCTGCAAACTTGTGGGGATCGAGGGAGGGGGGAGGGACAACTTGATTTGCAGTATGACTAGCCACTTGAAGCACTTCATCAGAATGGGAGTGAGTTCGGGACTGGGACGATGGTGGCTTTAAGGCATGTGGGAGATGTGTTGAAGATGTCCCTGGGGCAAAGGTGAGTTCTTCCGCACATTCTCTCAGTACACGGCCAGGTATGTTTTCAGGGATTTGTGTTTGGCTAGAAGAAGCTCACAGCTGTATGTTTGTCTTGAGACAGACAGGACAGCCGGAAACAGACAAAAATGCTGTTGTTTGCAGGATGAAAATCACGAAAACACTGTTTCTCCGGGACAGAGAGAAGCCGCAGCGTGTGCCACCATCGTAGATGTGACTCAGTGGCACAGATGAGAATCAGCACCTCCAAATCTGAGGCCATGATCCTCAACAGATAAAATATGGAGTACCTCTCTGGGGTCGGGCATAATATCCTTCCCTAAGTGAAAGAGTTCAAGTTGTTGTAAAAAACAACTGGGGGCGATGTGGCACAGGAGGTAGAGCGATTGTCTTTGGAACCAGACCTTCCTGGTTCGATTCCCTGCTCCCTAGTGTGTCGAGGTGTTGTTGAGCAAGACACTGAACCCCTAACTACTCCCCTGATGCTGATAGATGGCATGCCAACTGCTCATGGTTCATCCATGATGGGTTAAATGCAGAGAACGAATTTCCCCACGAGGGATTAATAAAGAATACATGATAATTATTAAAAAAGGGAAGAGTCAAAAAGCAAATCTCTTGATTTATTAGTTGATCTACATTCTTACCCTCATCTGTGGGCATGGGCTGTACGCAATGACTGAAAGAACGAGACCAGCGATATATGTGACTGAAATGAAAATCTTGTGCATGATGTTTCCTTTGACGTAGAGTGAAAATTCCCCTCTGGCTGATATTTAGGGTACACAAAAACAAAAAAAATCTAAACAAATATAGCCAATTTTAACAGTTATTGATCTTATGTTGTAAAGACAAATTTTACATGAAAGGTAGCACAACTCCAATTTGAATGAGTCAAGGTTGAGACATTGCCAATTTTTCACTGGTTTTCTTCAGGACTATTCTTTGGCTTATGTTGATTCAACTAAATAACTCACTAGCTTTTGTTCTAACTAGTGTATCATGTCTAGATGGTAAAAGAAAAAAGAACCCTGCTACAGAGTTGCTTTCTAGGAGGGTTAGAAAATACCCAAATGGAAGCAAGACTTTTGCCAAGAGAGCTTGCTTTTCTAAGGTTTGTGTGTGGTTGTTTCAAGGTCTGGCAAGTCTGTATATAGCTGTGCATCAGTTCTTATTGTCTTTCATTAGTAATACAAGTCACCCATTTCGTCACATGAATAAAATACAGAAAGTTTAATTCTATCTTTATATAATTCTTAATATCGGGGTTGAGCTAGAGTTGGCAGAAAAATGTAATAATGAGCCCTTGGCTTAAAGAGCTACTGGACAGTAGTCAGTGGAGGTCAAGGGAAGGAGACACATCCTTGTCAAAACAACCAACCATACAATATGGTGATGTCGGAGATACAAAATTACAAGGCACACTTATTACAATATGTTGGAGTTCATGGTAAGATCTCCAGACCCGATAATACATTGTGCGTTAGCAGAGCTCTCTTCATTTTATATATGGACTCCAGTTCATAGATTTGTTCATGCAACAAAATGAAAAGCATTTCTCTTAACTCGAAACAAACAAAAAAAGCAGCATTATAGCTGTAGTCCATTTCATAATTAAATGAAATTGCCGCAGCATTGAGTGTTTCTGGTGATATTTATCGATATTGCGCTGTGACTTCAGATTTAAAAAAAAAAAAAAAAGTTTTCATGGAGTTACAGACTGACTAATCTGTATGTAAAACATTCCATATACTAGGGGTGCCTACACTTGTTTGATTCACAAGCTACTTTTAACACTTAGTCAAAATGAGCGACCAACAGTAACCCTAAACATTTACATAATCAAGTTACTTTATATTTATAGTGTTTACCTTGCATAACAGCATTAACATGTATGGCCCAATACTATGTACATTGGGCTATTTCCTTACACTGATGACTTCTATACTGAATGGAATCAGCCTTTGGTTAGCTGTGAGAAAAGTGACTGATCTCTAGGCAATTGTTATTTTAGTCCTGGATAAGTGGTTTTACACTCTGGAACCTGGTATGCCATCAAGTTTGTTGTGACCACCTTGCTTGGAGTGGACCGTACGCAAGGGCCAACAACAAAACTGACCTGTCTCCTCGATTATCTCTGCTACTTTTCCTGTGGTAATCAGCTCAATGTGAGAGATGAGTTTCTGCTGCAGCATGCCCTGGAGCTCAGTGGGACATGATTTTTTTCTTCCTCTTTGGTCGTCCGGTAGTGCTGTACCAGATACTTCAGTTCCGACCGAAGTTGAGAGATCTTGAGTTTATGTTGGTTGGGCCTAGCTGGTGTTATGCTGGCTTTTGTCTGCTTGATGCCAAATCCCTCTATACCGACGATGATCAGGGCGCACAACAGGAGACACTGATCTGGAGCTCAGTGACGCCTCTAGAACTGCATCAACATCAAAGTGGCACCAGGCAGCTCCTTGGTGAGATGCAGGCCAAACGACCCAGCTATGTTCAGCTGGAATGTTAGTAGAGGTATGCAGAGCTTGGAGGTTCCGGATCTTGCTCCTCCATCTCAACAGGGACAATGCTGGGCACTGGCTTTGTGCATTACTCAACTTGCCTCTTCCCCTTGCAGCCCATCCTGGAATGGTGGATCCTCAAACCCCTCAGGCTCTTACAGACCTTGTAATAAACAGTTTTGCGCTCATTGTCAGTATTGCTCATACTTGTTGCCAGAAAATCCATCTGTTTGGGTTAATCACCCCCCTGGAAGTGTAGATACTGCTTCACATCTTGAAGGAGCTCTTCAGTCCTGCACCATCCTTCAGGTCCCAGAGTCAGAGCGACAGGTCATAGTGAAAGTGGATGCATCGGACATTGCTGTGGGGGCTGTACTTTCCCATTGCGCAACCAGTGACCAGAAGCTGCCTCCATGTAAAGTTCTGTGTCTCTTCAGCTGAGAGGAATCATGACATTGGTAACCCGGCTCATTTCACTCCTCCCTGTAGACCTGGCTTCCACAACATAAACTTAATGCGCTATTCTGACAGTTCCTGTGGGAAGGGGTTGTGCTTCAGATGAAGTAATTCAGGGACCATCCATCTGTCCCTTTGTGTAATGGCATCCCTGACTTGGGAAGCTGACGAAATGGAGACAGCCGTCAAAGAGGGTGAGAGGTCCATCCATAGTCAATGCCAAAACTGAGGCAAACCAAAAATATCAAGCAGCTCCTGATAATTGCACAAAAATGACAAATCTAAAAGTGAAGACACCAGGATAGGCAACAAATACTTCTTAAAAATGACAAGACCGGTACACAACCTGAGAGAGTGTGATGTGACACCTAGTGCCAGTGTCTTTGAGCATGCATTTTAATTTGTTTCCTGTCAGATTTACATTGCCATTAAAAACAGTTTGAGCTAGTTGATTTTAGACAAAAATATCCATAGATTTACAATAAAAATATATGGGTAGATCTTAACTATGTTTGATGTGTGGAGCTCGCAAAAGCCTGTAATGGACATTTTTAATTTGCCTAGGACTTCTCACTTTTTCTGTAACCAGCATCTGATCTGTATAACACAGTTTGTCTGCACAAAGGTGTCCTATACACATCCCATAGAACATCTCAAACTTCCTTCTATAGATCATAGACTTTATGCTTTCTTACCTCTGTCACAGAGTCCGCCAGAATAAAGGTGAACCCAGAAGCAGAAGAGATCCAGGAGAGTCAAAGGCAGGGCAAGACATAGAATTCTGGAATGATGATCTTGCTAGATGTAGAGTTCTAGAAAAGGGAACTTGCAAGGAAGGGTGAAATATAGATATCAGAAACAATAGGGATCCCAGGAGTCTCAGGAACTTGCAGGAAAATGTTCAAAGGAGAGGGATTTGGGCAGCATGTGGAATCCAGGAAAATGGAAGCACCTAAATAGGCAAACAATCTGGCAAAGATTGGAGCTCCTGCAGGTCCTTTAGTAGTTGGAGTGATTAGAGCAGATAGGTTGCAGGTGCGAAGTTGAATCACCCCAGTCTCCACCCAGAACTTCCTGGAAGCCTGCGCTGCCCCACCTAAAACCTCAGCACTTTTCCTTCAACACTTCATACCAATGCCAACCATGACAAGGTCTTCCTGTATAAAAAAACAAACCCTGCAGAGATAGGGAAGACACTCCATTGCGATTCATGTGGTGTGTGTTCTCCCTTTGGTCAAAGTTATTGATTGCTTTGCTGAGAAGTTGAACGCTCACTGAGTCTTGCTTACAGAAATTTCAACAACACAGCCATAAATGTACAATTCTATTCTGGCTGATGGCTGGAGAAGTCTCAACGGTGCTGCTGTATGTGAAGTATTGGAATGGTGTTGCAGTCTGAATATTTGTTTTTCCTTTGGGATTGCCACTGAGCTTAATGTACATACCAGTCACTCCTGAAAACAAAAACTGAGATCTACTGAACTCTGCTTACAAGACATATACATACACGCATGCAGCCAGGCTGAGAGTAGCCCAATCATTGATTAACCGAGAACTGACTAAAAACAGTTGCAGGCGGGCTTCCTTATAACATGTAAAATCTAACAGACACAATCATGATCACTCACATTCTCGATGTTTTCACAGCGAGCATTGTTGTCCCTAAATCAAATAATTCAGCAGTCCTCAGGAAACTACTACATAACGGCTGCACCTAAATCTGATTGGCGTTATTTGTAAGTCAGCTTAAATCTCATAGGAGCTAAAACACAAATGGTACAGGATTTACTAATCCATTTTTAAGGCAATAGGCAGACAAACAGGCAGGAGAGAGCTTGCCAAGTGTTGTAATCTCAACTAAAGATGATAAACCCAATCCCTTCCTCTTCTCTGTAAAGTAATGCTTGTGTGTCTATGGATATGTGCGTTTGCATACTTGTCCTACATGCTTTAAAAATTGTCACAAGTAATAAGGAATATGAATTGGTATCAAGGGATAATCTACAAAAGTAAACTAGGAGCTTCTCCACCTTATACATGTCCCTTGCTCATTATCATGTAGAGATACCATTCAATTTCACTGAGACAAAAAACAAGATTGAAATATAAGATTTTAAAATGTAGTAATTGTAAACAGGTTGGGGAATAAATTACAATGGAGACAAAATACAGAGAAAATCCAGCTTAAGAGAGATGTAAGCCACTGTTTATTTCATTTCACCATCGCTCCCTCATTTCTGATCTTTTTTGGTGTGGTGGAAAAATGGATTTTTGTCAGTGATTTGGCCCTGAAATAGCTCATTGTCTCGGGCATCCACTGTGCAGAAATAACATCATCATCACATGTGTAGAAATGTGCCTGACTGTTTATATGGGCAGCAATGGCAATGGTGGTTGGTATATATTGGTTTCTTCCCGCACATTTAAGCAGTGTGGTCACCGATTTACACAAGTGTACATTTAGAGTATGCTTATGCAATTCCATGGTTTCTGATGTTAATATCTATAGATGTAAAGATTTAGAAGGAGCAGTGAAGGATATGAAGAATTTATTTGGGAAGGATGGTTGGTGCAAGAGATGATGGAAAAGGAGAGGAAGAAGGAAAAGTGAGGCAGGATTTTTGAGTAGCTGAAGTGATTGACTTTATTATCTTTATTTAGATTTTTAGCATTCTATTCTCGATTTGTCATGATGTCTGTCAGAAGATTTTAATGTTGATTAATTGATCAATAATGATTTTAATCCAATAACCAATTATTGTCTTAACTTAACTGAGGCATCAACCTTTTATTTGATCAACTATCAAATTAATTTGAACTTAGACAAACTGAACTTCACACTAGGTCCCTATTGATCTAAATCACAAAATTAGTAATGCACAACATGTCAATTTCAAGGGCATCAATTGCAAACATAGAAACCCATTAGGAACTCCAAAGTGATAAAACAGCTCTCATTCATATTGCTTTCTTTTACCACAAACTGACATTGCAGTATGGAAAATGGATTTGCATCTTACAAATGTAATTTGTAATAATTCATGATACTTTTGCATAATGACAGATACATAATGGGACAACAGTCAATCAGCTATCACAAATTTTGATCAGTCAGGATTTACAGTGAATATATATATTCAGAAATATTTGGTTTTGAACGTTAGTGCAGGAAACAGATGCTGTTTATGTGACCTATCTCCACTGCATATCACCCTTTGTAAAGCAATTAGTTTTTCGTTATATCAAAGAAACATCCACTTTCTTCCACATTTAGGTGTTTTATAGCCCTGTTCTTTAATTATTGAATTGGGTCAAATATCCCTTTTCCACACTGTGATCAGATAACCTAGGCAGATGTCAACGGTGATGAGCATATTCTACAACTGAGGGGGTTGTTTTGTATGTAAAAGTGACATTTCGTCAACCCCCTGGCTCAGTGGCAGAATATGCTCATCACAACTGATATCTGCCTAAAAGAAGGAAGTTATGAAATCATCAGAGAATCATTATTCCATGTAAGAGTGTCAATTGGAAATAGTGGGCTGGATTTATTGGCTTTAATCAACAATTTAATGGACATTATGGACAGACACAAGTCTATGTCCAGCCCAAACTTTATCTGTTTTCTAGATCCAACCCTTACAAAACAACAGTTGTGTTTCTGACTTCACTACTGTGAATTCTTGTATTGCAAATGTTGGCCAGAAAGCTATTTCTCATAATGTTGTGCCATTTATAGAAAACTTATTGCAGAGGGGGTACAAATGTCTAATTGAATCAGATAGTGTTGCAAAGAGAACAAGGCCTGGAGTTAGATGAGAGGAATGGTAATAAATCCAAGGCTTGCCAAATCATCATGAAAAAGATGATCAAATGATGGTGTTTGTGTGTGTATTGAGTATGTGTATTGGTGCGAGCTGGGGTTTTGCAAAATGACAAACTGAGTCAAGGATATATTGCTCATAGGATAATGCCCCACATCGCAAACACTCCTCTGTTAGGCATTGGCCGGCTGTCCTCACTCTCTGTCTTGAGAGTCACAGAGTTCCCTTTGGGGCTTGGAGAATTGTGCCTTCACCCTCACTTGTCTCACCTTCCATCCAACAGGTAGTTGGTCTTTCTCTGTCCGTCCCAAAAGGGAGTTCTCTATCTTTCAGTATCTTTTCCACTCGTTCTGCTTCCCATAGAGCAGGGGTGTCAAACTCATTTTCACCGAGGGCCACATCTGCATAATGGTTGCCCTCAAAGGGCCACATGAAACGGTAACAGTATAAATGTAGCTAAATGTAACCAAATGTAACGTAAATTAAATATAACTACTCCTTAATGTTAAAAAACTCTGAATTTATTACTCATTAAAATCCAAAATGTTATATATGCATTTGCATAAATACAAGAAAAAAATATATATGTTCAGTAGTTGCTGTCACAACATCAATCCTTTTGACTGATTTAATCTGCCACAGTAAAGCTAGCTTTCACTACTGCAGTGTTTTTGAATGTGGCTTTTGCGAACATATTCTGCTGCCATCATAGTTTGGCTTTTAATTCTCTGAGAATTTGTTGTTTTTCTGAAAGGCTAACTTTGGCATACTTAGCTCCTTGTTTGGTGTCAAAATGCCGATGTAGGTTGTACTCTTTGACCACCGGCACTGCCTCCTAACAAAAAACAGACAGACTAGTTTTTCTCCTTGAAGCACAAACATGCATCCGCCTTCCCGTCTTTCTTGAAACAGCCTTCTATCTGCATCAACTTTTCTCTTCCTGAACATTAAGGGATTGTTTGTATTTCTCAATTCCACTTGTTGAAAATCACATTGATGTGATTTTTGCGATCCTACTTCTGATACCAATGTGGCAAGCGGGGTTTTGCAAAATGACAAACAGAGTCTAGGATGTATTGCTAATAGGATTATGCTCTTTAGAAGGTGGTTTTAATTCGCCAAGCCTACAAATAGGGGAAAACCCAAGGGGAGGCATTTCACGACGCCAGGCAGGTTAGTGTAACACAACAACAACAACATTGTACAGCAATTCAAATGACAGGGCTCTCTAAAAACACGGGGTGTCTTAAAGGGGTGTCATTATCATAGATAGTTGTCTTTGCATTGCTTTCACCTCTTGCTCTCTTTGTGTGTTTTAGCATGCAACAGTATGTATAGCGTTGCATTTGAGTAGTGTGTATGGATGTACAATTGTTTGTGTGTGCGTTTGTAAATGTGTTCATATGTGCTGCATTTGTGTGCACACACTTATGTGTATGTGTATGTGGCTGGCAGTCGTCCTACAGCATTCTGATTGGGGTCCTCCACGAACAGGTAAAGTGTGTCAAACTGGCTTTGGGATAATGATAATGATGAGGAAAGGGGAAAAAATGAGTAGGCCATTGAAGATAGATCCAAAGTGGATGATCCATCTCCCTTATGTGACCATAGGTTGAAGTCTTATAAAAGTGTGATTTAAGGGCAAAATCTCCAGGAAATATGAGGAAAAAAGTAAATGAATAAAGGATTTGGTATATACATCATTCCTGGTGTATTTTCTTTTCTTTCAGATTACATTTTCTTCTCATTACCCATTCAGATTTCTTTAATTTAAAAATTGTGATATGTAGTTTGTTGCCTCCATTAAATTTATATTTCTGGCTTAAAGCCTGACATCCCTTTTCAGAAAAGAAATAACGTTATTAGCCTTATATGCGCATGATGCCGTAACAAGCATTTTACACAGTAGAATTATGAGTACAATATGCTGATATATTGTAGCTTCTGATAAAAGGTTCCTGACTGGACAAAGGAAGTTCTATATCTTGTTATGTGTCTGTTTCACCAAGTAAATGCAGATATGTGATTTTGTGTTGTCAGCTTGCCAGGATCTCAGCAGGGAGTTCTGCGGGACAAAATCAGGTTGCTGTGGGACCAGACGAGAGCAGCAAACAACGTTCTCCCTCCTGCAGAGGTCAAGAGTGAGGGAGCACATAGGCTTAATTGTCTAAGGTTAGGTGAACAGGGTGCTCTGCTTCCTTTCCACTGGATGTTCCGATAGCCAGCTGTATTCTGAGCAGTTGGGAGAAATTGAACTTTCTGGCTACAACAGAGACGCCAAGTTGTATTGCATTTAAGCTAGAGTGGAAAGTACAAAGTGAAGGTCAGGGTGGGAGCTAACCTCCCATGTATCACTGTTGTTAAAGGGAAATGCACAGCACATTCTTGCCAATCTCCTTTCAGACAAACTGTATGTATGGTCTAAGCTTCAAGCAACCATCCAGGGCTATTCAAGCGCCCATGTCAAAGGCAACAATTCCAGTCAACAGCTGATCAAAAGACAGCAAGAGCCTGGAGGGAGCCTTGGTGCGTAAGCAGTAGACCTGCATAATTACACACGCAGCGGAGACCCCAGTTTTAGTGTGGTGATATGAGAGAAGCTTGCCATCCAGGCTTTCATACGCAGGCTCCAGCTCACCAAATAATCTGACCCCAGTTTTAGTGTGGTGATATGAGAGAAACTTGCCATCCAGGCTTTCATACGCAGGCTCCAGCTCACCAAATAATCTTGGTTAGACCCACCGGTTGAACCCTGTGACAGACTGAGTGAGTCGAGTATGCCCTCCTCCCAATAGAGCACCAGAGGTTAGTGAAGAGGAGCGAACTGCATACCAGGCCACTAACTGTGCTGGCTGATATCACAAGAGCCAGTGATTCCTGTCACAAGTGTGGATAGCTGGGAAGCATTGCATGCAGCTGCCCCAACCTTGAAAATAAGACGGGTAGATCTTGGGAAGGGCTAGAATTTTAGAATGAGTCTACTGCAGACCCCAAGAGGATTTGTGGCTCCCGAGTCCATCCAGGAGTTTTGCCTGGCTTCATCAGCAAACACCATAATTGGCATGTAAAAGCATAGAGCCTTAGCTTGACTGATTGAACAGTAAGCCAATATCCAAGGAATATGGAAGCTGATGGTTGTAGTCTAGAGGCATGAGACCAAAAAGCAGTTTTGGTTAACTCACAGTACAGAACCAGTTGTTATTGACATAGACCTGCTGCATGCCTGGGGAGCTATGAATGACATTTCCAGGCATATCCTGCACCTGGGCTCTGAAGTCATCGCTTTCCATAGACCCAGTGGTGCCCCAGCTTTTGCACCTTGGGAACCCAACAACCTGCATGAGCTTTCCTTAGTCCTGCTGGTACACCAGCAGTAGAGCCACTGATCTTGGGATGCAGCTTTCTAGAGATACAACCACTGCCAGGTTACAGTCCACACAAGACCTGCTGTCACCAGACACCTGCCAGACTATCGTCGACTTCCGCCAGCAGAGCTGCTGTCAGCTGGACATTGTACAATGATGCCTGTTGGAGGAACTACTAAAGAATTTCACAGAAGTCTTTGTTGCTAAAGATGAGGACTGCGCTCACACAAACCTCATGCAGCATGACATCAACACAGATGGCGCTCAACCCATCATACTCTGCCCCTGCTATCTGCATCTTGCCAAGTAACACATGGCACAAGAGGACAACAATATGGCAGGATTAAGCATAATCTAGCGTCCCAACAGCCTGTGGAAGAGTCCAGTAGTCTTGGTTATAAAAAAAAAACAGGGCTTGTAGTGGTTCTGTGTGGACTACAGGAGACTGAACATCACCCTTAAGGACTTGTAGATTTGGGCCTGGCCCCAGTGCTTTCCCAGTCAAAGGAGCTTGGAGAGCAGATGGAGGCCTACCACAGCCAGTCCCTGAGCAAGCCAGCACAGAACTATAGAGTGACCTGACAATAACTGCTTGCAGGTTTTAGTGCTTGTCTGGGCCAATATTGGGAAAAGCACTACACATCTAGGTTGAAGGGAGTGGCAAGCTTCACAAGGTGAAAAGTAGTTAAACGAATTACCAGTTTATTGCTGTATGATTTGTAATACAACACAGTGAAAATAACGAGAACTTGCAATAGGGAGTCATATAACCCCGGGACCCAATAAGAGAAGAACTTGTCAAAAAAAAAAAACAACTTCCACTCCTTCCATCCAAGATATCAAAAATGGTGTTAACTAAGATAACAAGGCACCAGAATTCATTGGAAATTGTGAACATTAGTATTGTTATGACCCAACTGGTTTTTGAGTTAGTCTTTCACATTGCAACTTATTAGTTCATTACCAAGTCCGCCAGTATGACAATAGTGGTGACGAGCCAAAACATGCTCAATCACTGGGGTTTTCAATATTGAAGGACTCTATGGAATCACTTCATTTAACATTCCAGTTGGATGTCAAGTTGGAAAATCATCTAATTATTAAAATTATACATTAACGATGATAATTTTGCTTGTGATTATGTCACCACATACAGAATCCCGAGCTTCTTTCTATGCACGTTTTCATGAAAAAAAAAGGATTCCTCTTCAGTGGGAGCTCCGTTGAACTTGAACGCATATTGCGTCCTCTAAAGGCTATGTTTTTTGGGGGTATTCAGTAGCCCTAAATTCATGAGGGTTACACAGCGTATGTAAGCCTTCCCCACTTCATACCCTACCTGTAAGGCCAGATGTTTACATTCTGCTGTGGTGCTTGGCGAGGAATTATCGATGACGAAGCCTTGGAGTCTTGACTGAGAGATTACGTTTACTATTGAGCACCACCATACCACTATACACAAAAAAAGGTGGCCCCTGCCAGCCGCACAGAGAAATCTTGAATGTGGGGTATGGGGTGATGGTTGCTTTTGGCGATGTTAAACGGCCAGTGAAAGTCGCCACTGGGCGCCATGACCCGCCGATCTTTGGCACCGGTGGATCAGGGAGGCCCACAGGCTCCTGGACCGCCACATTATTCCCAGGCGTTCCATGGAGGCAAAGTCCACCTTGGTGGTCACTGGCTTGGCCGTATCAAGTCGGCGTGTCCGCTCAATGACAGACGGTACCACCGTGGGGATGTGGTGTTCCACGCTGTGCCTCATGGACGCGGTTCACAATGTGGGCGACGTTGGCAGAAATTTTGCCAGCAAACTTTGATATACATCCTTGATGACAAAAAGTTAGTGTGGTCTTGCGGACCAACCCTCCCTGCCTTGCATGGATAGGTGGCGAAAGACACGGTTCAATTTAGCGGTGATTCAAAACATCCATGAGCAGGCCGTTGGCGCACAGAAAATCTGCGCCGGTGATGGGGACTGTGATGGAGGCGATCACAAAGTCCCATTCAAAACTTCGGTCGCCAAAACAAACAGATACCATGAATGACCGCGAATCAAAAATCATTATGGATGACCTGTTAGCGGCGCTTTCTCTGGCCGGAATGTCTGCTCACATTCGGGGGAAAAGCAGACATTTTCTGTGAGCCAGAATCCACCAGGAATCGCAGTCCATACCTCGTGTCCCTGATGAACAACATCTGGGTGTTCAACACAACGCCTTACCTTGCTGCCGAATCTAATGTGGTAGAATAAGAGGTTGGTCCTTTGCCACCTTGGGGCAGCTGCCCTGGCCGAATCCATGACCCCTGGTGCCGTTGACGGGAGGTCCAGCACCATGCTCCGGACTGCTTGGTTGCCCGCAGGACGTGGCCTTCTTCCTCCGTCAAACCCCGGTAGTCGCCAGCGGCCAGACAGCTCCGCGGCAGACAGGCTGAACCCCTGGATCAGTAGACCTTTGAGCGGTGTATCTACCTGTCTGCGGGAGGTTGCGCAACAGGTCCATGGCTCACTGTGTCGAGTGCCGGTCCAGTGCCTTGACAACTAAAAAGCACCTGGCATCGTTTGCAAAAATTCACCGCAGGTGGAAAAGCGCTTGCTGAAACCAGGCATTGGGGTCACTCTGCCAGACGTCCGGTAGCTGGACGGTCACGGTGGGTGCGGATGGCCTAAGCCACGTCCCCAGCCCCTACTCCCGTGGGGTGAGAAGCCACGCCCCTCAGTGTCCACCACACTGCTGAAATAATTCTTAATTGACCAGACCAACCGCTTTCCCTGTATATACTCATGCACTTCCTCACTCCACCACCAAGTCTCCTCATCTACTTTCCTTCCAGGCGATACACCAAGTAATCTCCTACTTATTTCCCTGATCACATTAGCTGTCGTCGTCCAGTCATCTGGAAGCGCTCCCTGACCACCCACAGGATTTCTCAACTCCTTCCTGAAAACGATACAACATTCCTCCCTTTTCAGCTTCCACTACTTTGTCCTCTTTGTCCTCTCTTCCCCTTTTTCCTCTTTATCCTCATCCTACAAACCACCATCCTATGCTGACTGTCTGTCAGATTACCTCTTCTATACAAGACGTAGTCTACCTGCGCGCTCCTACCTCCACTCTTACAAGTTACCCAATTTTGTTGTCTTTTCTGAAAAAAAAGTATTCACTACAGCTATTTCTACCCTTTTGGAAAGTCTACCACCATTTGTCCCTCTGCGTTCGTATCCTGGATACCAAGCCTGCCAATCACTTCTTCATCACCTCTGTTGCCTGCACCAACATGTCCATTGAAGTGTGCACCAATTACCACTCTCATCCTTGGGGATATTCTGCATTACTTCATCTAACTCATTCCAAACTTCTCCGTTTCCTCTAACTCACATCCCACCCGTGGGGCATAGACACTAACAACATTGAGTATCACACCTTCAATTTCCTGTTTCATACTCATCAGTCTATCTGACATTCTTTTCACCTCCAGAACATTCCTAACCAACTCCTCCCTCAAGATAACTCCTACTCAATTTCTCTTCCTGTCAGTACCATGGTAGTACAACTTAAAACCTGCTCCTTAGCTTCTAGCCTAACTACCTTTCCATCTGGTCTCCAGGTCACACAGTATATCCACCTTCCTTCTCTGCATCATGTCAATTGACTCCCTTTTCCTTACCTTTTCCTGTCATCATCCCAATATTCAAAGTCCCTACTCTCTGTCCCAGACTCTTGACTTTCCTCTTCTCTCTCTGCTTCCGAACACGCCTTCCTTCTCCCCTTCTTCAGCCCACAGTAGCCAGATTTCCACTGGTACTCTTGTAGGTTATCGCCACCAATGGCAGTCGTTGTTAACCCGGGCCTCGACAGATCCAGTATGAAATTGTCAGGTTCAATTTGCATATTTTGATTTGGTTTTACGCCGGATGCCCCTATCTGACAAAACCCTCTGCTTGGGACCAGGTCAGGGAGACACTGGCCCGTGCCCCCCCGAGGCAGGGGTCAGGAATCACTGGTCTGTGCCTCCCTGAGGCTCTATTGCTTGACGTTTTTTTTTCACATATCATGTAGAAATTACATAATTATTGATCCAGCTGTAGAATCGCATATATCAACCATTTTTTCTCAAGATTATGCACCAGTAAACAAATATACCTAAACAAGGCAGATGATGCAATGGAAAAATTGAAAAAATATGATTCCATCAGCCCAAATTTCAAAATCATCCCTTTATAACGCAGATTACTCACTGACTAACTTTAGTTCATTCTGTATTGATTACTATGATAATAGAATCAGAATAAGAATCAGCATTTTTTTTATTGTCATTGCAGGACACAATGAAATTGAAATGCTACTCCTTTTGGTTTAGAAAAGCAGAGTAAGGAAAATACAGCGATGTGCTACATGATAAAATAAATGACTGAAATTAAATGAGATAAGGTGAAATGTGCTCTGTCAACAAAATGCTACTCTAGGCAAGTTAAGGTAGATAGATTGCACTTGACGTATATTGCACTTGGAGCAAGTATGCAGATATAAATAACATTTTGTGGCGTGTCGGCGAGGAAATATGACGACTGAGTTGTGGAGGGGTTCAAACTTTAATGTGTGGACACGTCAACACAATAATTTACTTCTCCCGAACACTTGGGAACGTCAGTAGATGTACCCCACTGTAAGCATGCCCCCTAAGCCGTCAGTCCCTGGGTGACAGGCCACACCCTTTAGTGTCCACCACAATATAAATAATAACAATGGGTGTTGCTGCACTTGAATAATGTTGGGAAAAAGAGTCCAGGGGTGAGTGGCATGGTGAGTTATTTGGGGGATTTGTTGGAGTGTGGGAAAGACGTCACGGTGGTGTCATCTGCAAATTTAATACAGGTGTTTGAGGGATGTGTGGGAGCAGTCATGTGTATAGTGTCCACATGTGGGAGGTTGTGGGAGGATGGTTCAGAAGTCTTTGATAGCAGATGGGGGTTGAAGTGCCCAGTTGGGATAGTTTATCCACCAGGATCTCCAGAATGATGGAGTTAAAGGCAAAGCTTAAGTCCATGAAGGGCATCCCGGCATAGTTCCCCGAATGTTCTAGGTGGCTAAGTGTGGTGTGGAACGCTATGCTGATAGTGTCGTTTGTGGAGCGATTTGCTCTGTAAGCTAACTGGAGGGGGGCCAAGAGATGGAATGGACCTGCTTGACGGTGGCTCTGTCAAGGGTCATGGAGCATCGTAGTGGGCAATGAAACAGTTGATTTCCTCAGCCCGAATGGCATCAGTCTTGACAGGTGTGATGTTTCTGCCACCTGTATTTCATGATGTGGTTGATTCCCTGTGATAGTTTTCTTGGGTGGTCCTCTGTTTTTGGCATCTTTTATCCCTATTCTCAGTTGGGACCTGGCCGAGCAGGGTATTGTCTCCTGATCTGAAGGCTGATAGCGTTACAAGTATACCACAATCTACTTTAGAGTCCATTGCCTCTGTCCAAAAGGTGATCATAAAACAAGTAAATTGGTTCCTTGGTACAAGATGGAAACCCACAAACTGAAACAGACAACCCCAAAACTCTTTTGAATCAACATAATACTCAGCACTTATAGGAGAATCAGAGGGATCCCAGGTTCCTCTTTCGCACCATGACTATATTTTTGCCTTAAAAAGTAACAACTTTATGTATTTTTAATCATACATTTCTATTTATTAGAGGATTAATCAATCAACCTCTGCCCCAAAGGAACATTGAGAACTCCAATGACACTAGATACAAATCTAGAAGGCTTCTCTTCTTGTCATGATGGGTGAAGGGGTTTGACACAAACGCAGGGACACTCTGAAGGAGGTGAGGCTTTAAAGAGGTTTATATACAAGGAGGCTTAGCTCTTGCGAGGCGAGCCGTAGGACTTGGGAACCAACAATCTGGCAACTATGGGCTGGCAACAGGCTCCTTTTATCTTCAGTCTGTTGAGGCTAGATGATCCACACCTTGTATGTTTACCCTCCTGCACGGCTTCTGCTTTACGAGCAGCCGGGTCCCAACATCACCTCCCCCTCAACAACCGCCTCCAGGCATCCCATTGGAACAAGCTGGAAGGGAAGAGCGATAGTCAGAAATCAGGAGCATGTCCAAAATAAAGGAACGTGATACTGCCATCCCCTGCCATGGCGACAGGAGTCAACAATCTGGACGGTATTTGCAGGTTGCCCCCCAATGTCCCGGGCAGGCGGAGGTGGCTCGGAAGGAGGGCACAAGGTGCTGGCAAGGAAAGGTTAAACTTGGGACACGTGGAAAGTTGGATGAAGCGCAGGCTGGGAGGCAGGCAGAGACGGACTGCAGTGGGACTGATTACAGATTTTATTTCGTATGGCCCAGTGAACCTAGGGGCTAATTTCCTGGAGACAGACTTTAAAGTGGTGTTGCAAAAAGATAGCCGAACCTTCTGCCCAGGCGAGTAGACAGGGAGGGGATTCGTCTCCGGTCAGCAAAGCAGCAGTTCTGTCCGGAGGTACGCTATAGAATGGCCAAGGTGTCAGACCATTTGTGTTTGTAGCGATGGACGTGATGGCGGGCTGAGGTAACTGCAATCTCCTTTTCCTCTGTGGGTCAGAGTGGTGGTTGGTAGCCCAAGGAGATTTAAAAAGGGGGACATGCCAGTGGCAGCGGAAACGTGTGAATTTTGAGCATACCCGACCTAAGGAAGGAACTGGCTCCACTTAGAAGGGTTGCTGGATGTGAGGCATCTCAGGGTGGCCTCAAGTTCCTGGTTCATCCGCTCTGTCTGACCGTTGGACTGGGGATGGAAGCCTGAGATGAGAGAGACTTTGGCGTTGAGTGCATGACAAAACTGTTTCCAAACTTGGGAGGTGAATTGAGGTCCAAGGTCAGATAGAGTCTCCTGGGGGATGCCATGGAGACGGAAGATGTGTTTGACCAGCAGTTGAGCTGTTTGAGAAGCTGAAGGAAGTTTTGAGGGGAACGAGGTGACAGGCTTTAGAGAAATGGTCTATTATGGTGAGAATGGTGGTCATACCTTTAGAGGGGGGGAGTACAGTGATGAAATCTATTGCAATATATGACCAGGGCCTCTTTGGAATGGCAAAGGATTGAAGGAGTCCAGCAGGTGGTCGATGGGAGGACTTGTTGGAGGTGCAAACATGGCAGGCGAGGATGTAGTCCTTGACGTCATTGTGTATGAACGGCCACCAGAAGCGGCGGCTTATCAGGGCAACAATTCGGCTGATACTGGGATGGCCAGAGAATTTTGATGAGCGGGCCCAGTGAATGAGCTGAGGTCAGGCAGAGGTGGGGATGAACCTTCTGCCTGGAGGACCAGTGCAGGGGTCTGGTTTAGTGTTTCTGGTACCTTGGCGATACGAGTTGGAGAGGTTGAATCTGGAAAAGAAAAGAGACCAACAGGATTAACGCGAATTGAGATGCTTAGCTGACTGGAGGTAAGCCAGATTCTTATCTGTCCAGACGAGCAAAGGATATTTGGCTTTCTCCAACCAATGCCGCCACTCCTCCAAAGCAAGCTTGACAGCAAGGAGTTCTTGACCCCCCACATCGATTGGGGATAACCTACGGGAGAAAAAGGCAGAAGGGTGAAGTTTCCCATCAGAGTTCATGCGTTGTGATAGAGCTGCACGGGCCCCCGTTTCAGAGGCATCAACCTCAAGAACAAAGTGTTTATGGGGATCGGGCTGGATAAGGATGAGTGCTTGAGAGAAGTTCTTCAGGTCCAGGAAGGCGAAGTGGGCTTCAGGAAACCATGAGAATGTGGCATTGGTGGAGGTTAGAGCCGTCAGTGAGAAAGACGTCTGACTGTAATTTCATATGAATCGGCGGTAAAAGTTGGCAAAACCCAAGAACCTCTGGATTGGTTTGCGTGTTTGTGGGACCGGACAATCAAAGACTGCTTTCAACTTTTCAGGATCCATGCGAATCTGTACACTCTCCAGGATGTAACCAAGGAAAGCTACAGGTGACTTGTGGAACTCACACTTGGACCTTGACGTAAAGACGGTTCTCCAAAAGTCGCTGGAGAACCGAGCGGACATGCCTCCGGTGCTCAGCAAGGGTCCTGGAGAAGATGAGAATATCATCCAAATACAAAGACATTTTGTTGAACACAGCTGGGGCATTGCAAAGTTCAAAAGGCATGACCTGGTACTCGAAGTGTCAAATGGGGCTCTTGAATGCAGTCTTCCATTCATCTACCTGGCGGATCCGAACAAGATGGTAGGCGTTTCGGAGATCCAACTTCGTAGAAATGGTGGACCTCAGAATGGATTCCAAAGCTGAGTAGATGAGTGGTAGGGGATATCTGTTCTTACTGTGATTTGGTTAAATCCACGATAGTCAATACAAGGGCACAGGGTCTTGTCTTTCTTCTGGACAAAGAAAAATCCAGCCTCCACAGGAGAGGAGGAGGATCTGATTAGACCAGCACCCAGAGAATCATGGATGTATGTCTCCAGGGCCTCACGCTCAGGTCTAGACAGGTTGTACAGCCTAATTCCGGATAGCGAAGCTCCAGGAAGGAGGTCTATAGCACAGTCGTAGAGCCTGTGTGATGGCAAGGTCAGAGCTTTGTCCTTGCTGAAGACTGTGCGCAAGTTGTGATATTCCGGTGGAACAGAAATTAAGTCTGGTCGGTTCTAGGGTCTTAAGAGGTCTGGTTGGAAGATTGAAGGGCAGACTTCAGGCAGTTAGACAGAACGAACTCCAGCTTTCAAGTTGACCATTAGTCAAATGGACATTGGTGTTGTGTTGGGCCAGCCATGGAAATCGTAACAAAAGCAGGAAGCTAGAAAAGGGGAAAAGGAGGAACTCAATAGTCTCCCTATGGTTACCAAAAGTGATTAGAGTGATTGGGCTGGTCTTGTGAGTAATGGCAGTCAGGATCATCCCATCCAGGGCAGAGACAGAAAGTGGAGTGGGCAACGGTACAGTGTGTAGGTTGAGATGGTGGGCCACGCTGGGATCAATTAGATTCTGTTCAGCCCCCAAATCCAAACATGCCTGGAGGCCGTGAGCTGTGCCCTCCCATAAAATAGTTACAGGTACAGTTAAACGAGAAGGATGTTGTTGAAGAGTTCCGCCCACCAGTACTCCTGCCTCTACTGGCGGGCGCCGTCCTTCTAACAGAGGACAATAGGAAATGTAGTGACCGGGGGAACCGCAATACATACATAAGTTGTTCCTGACCCGACATAGGCGTTCCTTTCGGGTTATGTCGGTCTGGACGACTTGCATCGGTTCTGGTTCCGGGGTAGCAGACCTGTGTCTGGGATGAGAGAAAGGGCTGGAAGGAGATGGATCATCGGTGTGGTGCATGACCGGTCATCCAGTTCCCTCCTTGCTTTTCTCTCTCAGACGATTAACCAGGCAAATAGCCAAGGATATAAGTCCATCAAGGATTTCGGGCTCCTCCAAAGGGGAAAGTTGTTCCTTCGAGGAGTAATTGAGACCATGATAAAAGGCGCTCTTAAGCGCGGGGGGGTTCCACCCAGATGCAGCTGCAAGTGTTCTAAATTCAGTAGAGAACTCCTAGACAGTTCGCTGATCCTGTTTCATTCTCCAAAGGTCTGCTTGAACTCTTGGATAAACTGGGAGAAACTGCACCCAAAGCTGGAACAGTCCTGAAAACGGGCCTCAGCCCATCATTAGAACAAAAGAGATCCTTGCATCATTGTGGGGGAAGCAGTCCGATGAATGGTTGAACACCAGAGTGCATTGCAAAAGGAATCCCCCACATCGACACACATCTCCGGAGAATTTCTCCGGCATGGGGGAGTCAATCCCTCTGGAGGTAGAGAGGGCTTGGGAGACTGGTGGAGTGGAAGGGGCCAACGCAGGTGGAGATGAATCAGACCGAAGTCCAAGCAGCAACTGAGTAAGCTGAGCCAGATGCTGGTTGGTGATCTCCTGTCGTTCGTTAAGTGACCTCAGAGCGGCTTCATGAGACGAGATCACTGAGCTCTGACCCAGTGGACACTCTCAAGGGCCCGAGCTGAACAGAGTTGCCAGATTGTTCTGTCATGATGGGTGAAGGGGTTAGACTCAAACACAAGAACACTCTGAAGGAGGTGAAGCGTTAAAGAGGTTTATTTACGAGGAGGCGTAGAAATTGCGAGATGTAGGACTTGGGAACCAACAATCTGGCACCCACGGGCTGGCAACAGGCTACTTTTGTCTTCAGCCTGATGAGGCTAGATGATCCACATCTGTTGTGCTTACCCTCCTGCATGGCACCTTAACGAGCAGCCGGATCCTAACACTTCTGTTAAAGTTGAGTAACTATTTTCAACACTCTTCTTATCTCGACTGGCCAACTGTCTTTTAGATCCTTATCCCACCAAACTGCTAATAGACGTTTTCCCCTTTGTAAGCAATAAAGTCCTTGATATTAACAACATCTGTTCTATGTATCACATTCATTTAAAGTAGCGGTGATAAAACCCCTCATTAAGAAACCCACTATTGATCCATAGGTTTTTGCTAACTATAAGTCAATTTCTAAACTCCCATTTCTGTCTAAGACTCTTGATAGTGATCATAAATCATTTATATAACTTTTTGCACAAGCCTGGCACTGGTCAAAGTTACAAAGATAGATAATCAAAATGTTATTGAAAAGGCTGGGATATTAGATTGGAAATAAAGGAAATGCACTGGACCGGATCAAGTCCAATTTATCTTTAAGATCTCAATTTGAACATCAAATGAGGTGTTCTTTGTCTGCCCCAAACCAAGTTAGGGTGTTCTGCAAGGTTTTGTGCTTGGACCAATTCTTTTTATTCCAAATGCGCTTCCTGAATTATAGATAATATTAGGGAGCACTTATAAATTTTTCACTGAAACAATGATTTCCCCCACTTGTCATACAGGCATCATCATATCTCAAAGAACTCTTAAAACCCTACCAGCCAGTTTGATCTCTATTCCAGGATGCAGGGCAATGTATGGTCTCTAGAGTCTCTATAAGCAGAATGAGGGCCAGAACATTCAGTTTCAAGTCTCCTTTTCTACAGAATAATCTTTCAATCTCGATCGGGGCATGGACACCCTCTCAAAAACATCCTTTTTGAGAAAGTTTATATTTCGGGCTAGGCTAACCCCACTTACAGCCAGCCAGCATAGAATTAGTCTACAACCTGGTCAACTTTACGCCATCCTAGAGAGACTTTTGGATGTAGTGTTGTGTGTTAAGTGCATCGCTGAGGAGAGGCACAACTTTGGTGCCACGTCGATCTATCTACCAGCTACTCCACGTCTTGTCTCTCAGCAGACTCGTCACCATCCTGAATTAGACCGATGACGGTGGTATTGTCCGCAAACTTGAGGTGGCTCAGCACCATTCTCTAAAAGGATTTCTTGACTACAGACATCAGGGTGATTGGCCTGCAGTTGTTCAATCATGTGATTGCCATCAGTCATGTCTTGCGTCATCACACAATGTGCAAAAAAGCAGAGGTTTTGACAAGAAGCAGAGAACTAAGCTGCCAGGCATCATAGTATCAGGTTGGGTTGGGGCATGTCATCTCCACCGAGCTAAAGAGCTGTCAATATTTTGGTCTGCACTGCTCTGCGTCAGGTGCCAGCTGTGCCTTGCTATGTTTGAGCGTACTGATGGATCCTGCTGGCATGCCAGCTCCCTCCACAAAGTCTTTAGCCCAACTCACTTGTCTCAGCAAACAACATACCAAGAAATAAGACTGTACACGTCAGGATCTGGGCTGCTTCCTACTCAGTGTACCCCTGTGGCAGCTGAACCCACTCAGCCTGCACCAGCTCCCCTGTTCCTTTGCCAGTTCATCCGGATCCTCAGCTTCAGTCTCCCAGGGCTCATGTATTCACTGGGTGCTTCCAGGACTTTATTACCACATTGCACACTTGAACTTTGGGGAGGTTGTTGAAAGTTGTGTTCATGTTTATGTGTTACTTCGGAATATTTGCTTTGAAAAGCCGCTGTGGGAGGGGAGTGTATGGAGTGAAAAATTAAAACAATGCTACATTCACTCACCTGTTAAACCATTATTTCTCTCTTTCTTCAGCATTACAGTAAGGTTCCAGACTAACAATTATTAAAAAAAAACTGATGATGAACATCTGCAAAAGGCAATATACAGATCGTGGAGAGTAGCTTTTATTTCAGTGGTGAATTTTGCTATCATACATAATGATGTCAATTGCAGTTCTCACAAGAGGCGTCATGAAAGCACTGGGAAATCACAAATAATTGTTTTGTTTTTTGTTTTTTTCTGAGTGTAAATCATTTTTTTTTATTCCAGACAGATCTCTAGAGACAGTAAATCACATTCATGTCAAATCTCCCTGGAGCACACAAATTGACCACAACTTGAAATACCTGTGCCCTTAACAATCTATAAAAAGCACCTCTGCCAGACACTACAATACTTTACCTTGATTCTATTAACATTAATTAGATCCATTCTATAGCTTGCTGTTATATTTCTTTCCTGTCCCTTAAACTGAGTGTGAGAGGTACAGGAACTAATTGGCAGCTACTTTGGCTGTCCTGATAATGATCATACACATCTTATGCCACTTACCATTAAACTACAAAAGTGCAACAAACATATGCACCCCCTCCCAGCCTAACTCCTCACCAATTCCTCAACTGTTATTTATGTGTTTAATTTAATGTGCGGGTGAAGAATTCCTAAATTAAATTTGGGCTTCATTCATGCCTCAAGAGAGTAGTGGCGTTATAATGGCATGGACATTTCTTTACACGTCGTTATGAGAAATTAAAAAATTTATTCTTTCTGACAAGATGTAATTACTGGGCTTTGGAACAGTTGCAGATGAACAGTTTGCGTTGTTGCAGTCTGGCAGTGAGCTGAAAGAGGGAGATAGAGAATAGGTGGAAAGTGAGAGAAAGAGAATGAAAGAATGAGAGGATTTGGCATACAGGGACACGGGGGGGTGAGTTAAACAGCCAAAATAAAAAAAATTAGTCAAGATAAAATAATTAACTGGTTAAAAATTGTAATGGAGGGGAAGTTTGGTGTAAGGAGATGATATTAGATTCAAGGAAGTAGATCAATAAATACAGATTAAAAAAGTGAAGGCATCAGATAGAGAGAGAGAAAATATAGAGGGGAGCTGTTGTAAACCTCCAAAGGATCAAGTGACCCTGTCATTTTGTCAATGACAGTTGGTCACTCACAGACACTACTCAGTTGGGCTGTTCTCAGCTGTCTGTAAAGATTATTCGTCGCTCTAGTTGGTAGTTCTCCCAGTTGCATAACTTAAGGTTTTCAGTCAGGGCTGGGGCATGGTCTTAGCAATAGAGTATTCCTAAATCCAAAAATCAAAGAGGATGACAGTGACAAAAAAAAGCATAAGATTAGAGAGTGACAGTTAGAGTAATGTGTGTGTGTATGTTTGTGTGTGTGTGTGTGTTTGTGTGTGTGTGTGTGTGTGTGTGTGGGTGTGTGTGTGTGTCTGTGTGTGTGTGTGTGTGTGTGTGTCTGTGTGTGTCTGTTTGTGTTTGTTGTCCAGTTTGGTTTAATTACTGATGAGGCATCACAAAAATAAGAGCTAGTTTGACCCCTGCTTTTTATATCCAAATCACATGCTGTAGCCACTGTAAATCTCTTTTTGGGGCTCAGTCAGGAGGATATGGGAAAGGGGAAAGGGGAAGAGAGCCAACAAGCTCAGGTGTGGCAAGCGTAAAGAAAGTAGACGTAAATATTGTAGGTGTATCTATCATTTTACATCTCTTTGCAGTCGAAAATCTTTTCGCATGACATCACCTTTTCCTGTTTCAAGGTTAGAGCATATTAATATTCACAGTCACTCTGGCCTTCTTGAAGGTCTTCTTAGTTTTTCTGACTCTATCTTTCTCCCTGCTTCCTACCATCACACACACACACACAAATCCACACACACATGAAACACAACCATAATTGTGTTGTAGAACCTGCTCAATAATATTGTCAGGGATTTGTGTGTGTGTGTGTGTGTGTGTGTGTGTGTGTGTGTGTGTGTGTGTGTGTGTGTGTGTGTGTGTGTGTGTGTGTGTGTGTGTGTGTGCGTGTGTGTGTTTGTGGCTGTGGCTGTGTGGGGTGGGGTTGTTATTCATGTGTGTAAAAACCAAATAAGCAAAGAACTGATCAAAATGCACAAATGCAGGAAACTTTCACCTGATAATGTATTTTTGAAACAACTTCAATATTGGTGGAATTTTATTTGCATTTTGCAAATGTACAAATATTGAAAAGCTTTGTGTTTCTTAAACTAACAAGTTTTTATGTGAAAACAGAGTATGTGTTTGCAGATGTTTCTTTGAATGCATTTTCCAGAAAAAACCTTCCTGCTTATTTGCTGAGTGTTTACAATTTTACCCTGTGCTATTAAATGTTTTATCCAGGCAGAGGCATGTTTGGATCCCTGGGGATGAGGCATCTGCCTGCCCAACCACACGCTGAATTATATATGACAGCACAGGACAGTGAGTTTTAGTGTGAGGTTTTGTATATGTGTGTGTGTGTTTAAGAGAGAGAGGGATTCTGAAGGATAGAGAGGAAGAGCAGTAATATTTGGAAAATTTAAAGGTGTGTCCTGTCTTTTGCGACAATATTTAAAATGCACTAAGGTTTTTATCATCAACTAATCTTTTGTGCTCTTCCTTTGTGGTTTTGAATGTGCTTGATAATTTCAATATGTAAATCAGAGACTTTTACAGTCATACAATTGAAGATTTTTTTATGTTAAATTTGGTCTACTTAATAATGTCCTTTCTAAGCCCTGTGCTGTGACGTATGGAGTTCCACAAAGTTCTCTCCTGGGTCTACTGCTGTTCTTGGGATACATGGTACTGCTGAGCAAGATTCTGCACTCATTTCAAGTTATCTTTTTATTGCTCTGCAGATGATCTGCAACTGTATTTCCCATTGAGAAAAGATAGACTGAACACACAAAAACCTGGTACCTGTTTGGCTGCTGTTGAATGGTGCTTATCAGCAATTTTTATGGGTCTGAATTCAGCCAAGGCAGAAATGATTATCATGGATCTGCAGACGATTAACTTCACTCTGTCCTTGGACGGCAGTGTTATTGAGTGCAATGACATTGTGTTCTCTTGCTGTGTTCCTTGAAAGGCTGTTTTCTTTCAATCTTCAAATTAAAAAGTTTAACAGATTTGCCTTCTTCCGTCTCAGAAACATTGCTAAGATTAGACCTGTATTGTCATTAAAGGATAGAGAAATCTTAATCCATGCATATCTGACATTACCGCTGGATTATTGTAATGTCTTTTTATTCACGACGGCCAGTGCAAATTGTCCAGAATGCAGCAGGTTATTGGAGCAGGTACATGAGAAAACATTATTCTGGTACTGGCCTCTTTCCACAGCTTCCTTTTGAAGCGAAAGCAGCTTCTTATCAACTGACTTGATGAAGTCAAATGTACTTGGGCATGTGTTGTGTTCTGAGGGTTATAGTCTTGTGTGTGTCCCCAAGGTCCAGAAAAAAATTTAATCTATTTTTGTTCATTAACACTGTGGATGCTTACATCAAGCTGGTCCACCCTTAGTGTATTTAAAGCAATGCTGAAGACCCACTTGTTTGCGATTTCTTATGAGTAATGAGATGTGTTGGTGTGTATGACCCCCACCCTCCACCCCATCCCCTTTTTTTTCAAGGAGGGCACAGCTGTGCAGTGGTCAGCACTTCCGCCTTCCAGCAAAAGTATTTCTAATTCAATACTGACAGGAGGCCTTCCTGTGTGGAGTTTGTATGTTCTCCCTGTGTCAGCATGTGTTTACTCTTAGTTAACTGGTTTCCTCTCAAAGTTCAAAAACATGCAATAAATTAATTGGAATCTTCTTACCCTATTACATCCATCACAAGAGGATAGGTGGAATAATTGAATTGAATTTGTGTCATTCATTTGAGTCCAACCCTTATCCTTCCTCATTTGTAAAGCACTTTAATGGAAATTTCTCTATAAATATGTTTATTATTATTTGTTATTACTTATTATCATCATTTATCATTATCATTAATCATTATTTATCATAATCTTACTATAACTGATTATCAGCCAATCTTCCATAGAATGCAGTTTCATTCTAATTAGAAGTCACTCTAGATTGTCATGCACATAATAAATGCATGGATATAGCAGCAACACACATGCTTGCATGATTTAAGAATTTAAGTTGAACCAAATCAGTGGACATCCATCCATTGTCTGCTGCTTATCCTGGACTCAGGGTCAGGGGGAATACAGGGGCCTATCCCTGTTACATAATGTTAAATATTTACAATAATAACTAAAGAAATAGTGTAAAGCATGACAAGGGTATGGCCACATGTGGGGTGAGAGGCCATGCCCCTTATTGTCCGCCACAATGCTACAAATGTAACTCAGCTAAACTTTTTCCACTTATTTTAGATAAGTTTCTGTAACACAACGTGTATAACCGTTGAAAGGACAGCATTTCGAATGAATATATGGTGAAAGAAGTCTGGTATATTAGACATGCTAAGATGTGCTGAAATTCATTCTCAACTGGATTTGATTTTAAGCTGTAATTTTCATTTTTAACCTTTCTTAAAGATTTGTTAAAATGACAATCTTGAAATCTACATCACCGAATTATATTTCAAAAAAGCCATAGTGGTTAGTTTGAGACAATTGCTTTCAGTGAAAGTCTAGAATGTAGCAACAGTAGCATTCAAGATAACAAACAGGAAGATACTTTATAGACACAGTATTTATGTACAAGGATGCGAAGGTTAACTGATTTACATTTTGTGTGAGAATGTGTGCCTCTGGACATGGGGATATACATCTAATTCTCATCTTGTAGAAGTAGTTTAAGAAAGCTGTATCTTATGCAGAGGCTATCACCAATCTCATAGGCTACTGAGTGTGCATCAATCCCACAGTTCAGACAATATTCGTACAAGCAATATTTTCCTTTTCAAAACTTTTAATTTTAAGTTCCTAAAATTTTAATTTTACTGAATTTGTTTTGGTTACATTTTGTCATTTTAAATACAAAGTGAATTGTTAAAATGATAAATATGTATTTTAATTTCTCATGACAATATGTTAATCAGAGTAAATAAATGTATAAACAAGATAATAAACAGTTTTAATATAATGTATTTTAAAACAATTCAATGTTCCAGTACAATGAGAAATGGGTCAAAATAGTTGGGAAACTGACTGAAAGCTTCACAGAGTCACAAGGTAGGAAGCATGGATGTATATACTAAAACACCCCTTGTACATATACATCAACATGACCACATCTTGAACTTCTAGTTGACAAGTACGAAGGGGGATATTGACAGTGGTGTTGACTTTATAGCTTGTTTATTTAATTATTTACTTAATCCATTGGATGTCCGTGGGCGTAGAAAATGATCGCTAAAAAAGTGGGATTGCAAAACATGAATGGGCAAAATCAAATTACCTTCTGTTGTCCCATTTGAAAAACAAACATATCGTCAAAAATGAAAAAAGTCATAAAAAGGCTGATGGTGAAGGCAGACACATATGCACAGAACCTCATATTCTTTTTTTTAAGGCAGAAATTACTCTTAATTTTAATTTTAATACAGTTTAAAAATGGTGTGATGTTAAAGATTCTATTATATTTTATATATTTATTTATGTACTCTGGTTCTCTGGTTCCTTCCCTTACAAAGACGTTGAGGCATTTACATGTCCTTTCTGTGTAATCACTTCCTCACACAAAATATCACTTAACCATGAAAAAGATCATCAAAGGAATATTTTCAAGCAAAAAAATAATGGTCACCTTAAATCATCTTGTGCTTCAATCCTGTGGGCAAATCGCAAACTAAATTGGTTAAATGTCCTCAGAAGACTATGTAAGATCAATTTTGAATGATCAGCTTTGCCAAGCCAAATTAGATTTGTGGATCAACATCTTTTTAGTCAAAATAGCATGAAGGTTGTTTTACCCTTTTCATTTTTTTTTTCTTTTCATTTTGAGGTTCTTCTGATCCCAAGCAGTCCATATGATGTGAGATTTAGTGTATAACCTCTTTGTGTAGCCTAAAAATACTTTAATAGAGGGATGCTTTCTTCCACAACAGCTGGTCTGAAATATGTGTCATACTATATGAAAATAGTATATTGTTGTGTCGGGAAACTGTCACTTGACAGCCCACTTGGCAAACAGTGATTTCTCTTTTCTTATATTATGGTTTTCCCTTATATATTTATATATATATATGTACGTGTGTTTATGTGTGTGTATGTGTGTAAATTACTGTACATTATAATTATTATATAACTTTAAGAGAAATTGATTTGTGAATCATGTATACACAAACAAACCGCAATTCCAATGGAGATAGGGCATTGAATAAAATGTAAATAAAAACAAGCAAAAAAAAAAATCCAAATTATTTTCAACCTGTATTCAATTGAACACACTCCAAAGACAATATATTTAATTTTCGAACCGATAAAATGTTTTTATTTTTTTGCAAATATTCACTCATTTTGAATTTGATGCCTGCAACACATTCAAAAAAGCAGGGACAGAGGCAACAAAAGACTGGGGAGGTTTAGGAATGCTCAAAAAACGCCTGTTTGGAATATTCGACAGGTGAATTGGAAACAGATGAGTGTCATAATTGGGTATAAAAGGAGCATCCACAAAAGGCTCTGTTGTTCTCAAGCAAGGATGGGGCGAGGTTCACCATTTTGTGAACAACTGCGGGAGCAAATGGTCCAACAATTTAAGAACAACATTTCTCAACATGCAATTGCAAGGAATTTAGGGATTTTATCATCTAAGGTTCATAATATCGTCAAAAGATTCTGAGAATCTGGAGAAATCTCTGTGCAAGCGGCAAGGCTGAAAACCAATATTGAATGCCTGTGACCTTCAATCCGCCGACGGTTCTGCATTAAAAACCGGCACCTTTGTGCTAAGGATATTGAAACCTAGGCTCAGGAACACTTCAGAATACCACTATCAATTAATAGAATTCGTCACGGCATCTACAAATGCAAGTTAAAACTACTATGCAAAGAGAAAGCCATACATCAACAACACCCAGAAATGCCATCGGCTTCTCTGGGCCCAAGCTCATCTGAAATGGATCGATGCGAAGTGGAAAAGTTTGCTGTCGTCTGATCAGTCTACATATCAAATTGTTTTTGGAAATAATTTACGTCATGTTCTTCAGGCCAAAGAAGAAAAGGACCGTCTGGAATGTTATCAGCCCAAAGTTCAAAAGCCAGCGTCTGTGATGGTACGGGGTTGTATTAATGCCCATGGCATGGGGAACTGGCACGTCTCTGAAGGCTCCATTATTGGTAATAGATACACACAGGTTTTAGAAGAACATATGCTGGCATCCAAGCGGCGTCTTTTTCAGGGACATCTCTTATTTCAGTAAGACAATGCCAAGCCACATTCTCCACACATTGCAACAGCGTGTCTTCGTAGTAAAAGACTGCAAGTACTAGACTGTCCTGCCTGCAGTCCAGACTTGTCTGCGATTGAAAATGGCGCATTATGACATTATTACATAAAGCCAAAAAGGGAAAGAATTCTAGATTCAAAGCTTAAACAATTAGTGGCCTCAATTCCAAAACGCTTATTGATTGTTGTTAAAAGGAAAGATGATGTAGCACAGTGGTAAAAATGCCTCTGTTCCAAGCTCTTTTGGAATGCGTTGCAAGCATCAGATCAAAAACGAGTGAATAGTTGCAAAAAACATAAAAGTTTATCAGTTTGATCATTAAATATATTGTTTTTGTAGTGTATTCAACTGAATATATAACTTAATTTATATTGGGGTTTGAACATATATTCATATATGTGTGTATGTACAGTATATATACAAAAAATTAATTGCCGGGGATAATTATGATTTCCCTGCTCTTCACAAATTGCCAATGAATTCTCTTTTGCAGTGAGAGTCACTTTAAATTAATAGCCTCCAAAAAACATCCTTTGTGTGCGATAAAAAACCCCAAATCATTTCAGTTGCCTTTCTAATAATTGTGATTCTTCAACAGATGAAGAAATTCCTTGAGTGAATGAAATTGCTGATGAAAGTAAGTCTTTTCTAAGACCAACTGTTATCACCAAGAATCAACTTATTTTCAGGTCTTGATATGCTTTTTTACTTCCTTGATGCCTATGCTTAATGTTTTACTTCATGTTTTTGCTTTGATTGTATCATGTAATAAGCCCCTGAGCTTTCCAGAAAGAGAGAGAGAGGGAGAGGGAGAAGATGGACACTAGTCATTTGATGACATGCACACAAGTTAGTTGGTTGTGTTGATTTTTGCAAAAAAGGGATATATATATGAATATATAGTGACGTGTGAAGGGGAGACTGACAGGAAAGTCTTCCCAGCATCCTTTGCTTCGCCACTTTGTTGAACTTCGTCTGCCTCCTTTAGTTTAAAGTTTAACACCTGAAAGCCCGAGTGTTTATATGTGTGTTAGGCAAGGTTTTTCTGCTTAGTTGGATTGTCGTTGCAACAAGTGTGTGAATTAAATAGCATTATCCTTGAAAAAGTCATACCAGTATGCTATTTGTCTGTTAAGACCCTTGCTTGTACAAATTGAAGAAAACAGTGTCCTGTCAAAGGCTACACAGATACCTACAGAAGACCAGCTGGATGATTAGCTGTCTCGCTAAAACTTAGAAGAGCCTCCGGATGCCCTCTTCATTCAAGTGCAGCTTGTGTCATGGTTCTACAACTGGTCACCAGAGGAAAGAACAACCCGCATTGCCCGAGCCTTGGAAGGCAGAGCTCTACAAATCCTGATAGACCTTCAGCCACAGGAGTGGTTCAGCTGGCAGTCCATTAAAAGAGCAATGAAGTAGTGTTTTGACTGCCGTATTTATCCTGAAAGAGTGAGCTTGGTTGTCTAAACTGCTGATCTACAGGTCTGTGGACAACATGGGTACCCCACCTTCAGTACTGCCATGTAGGAAGAGCTGGCCCTTCAATGTTTTATCTCGGGCCAGATCTCGAGTGCTCCCCTGCAACCCTAATCAACACCCAATGGAAGGACGTTATTGGTACGGGAAGCCAGGCCACATTGCACACTGCTGCCAAGTGCTGGCACCAAAGACTCCAGCCCTACAGCCTGCGTTAGAACTTACAGCTGAGACCACTACCACCTCCCCCTCCAGGCCCCAACCACGGCTTGGCTATCTTGGCGAAGCTCATTGGCTATATGTGGACTGCAGCATCAAGGTCACCCAATGCAGGGCTCCAGTGGACACTAGCCACCATCTCACTAATTCGCCCTGGAGTCCTGCCTGGCACCACTGACTCAGGACTACAGGTTGGAAACGCACCAGCCACTGAAGCCAATGTGTAGAGGAGTGGGGCGAGAGGACTCCAGTAGTAGAAGCCCTGCGTGATACCCCAGCTATCTCAGATGCCAATGCAGGTGATTCCCAGCTCCCTTCCACAACCCAAGACTTTCGGAACATCGACTCTGAACAGCTCCAGCAGGACAACGACCCAGGAAGCACATTCAGGCTCTCTATTGCTGTGATGGCCTCCTCCATTGCTGCTGGAAACCCTTGCACGCAACCATGACCTCATTCAGCTCTTGGTCCCTCGCCAGCTGCAACCACATGTGCAACAGATTCATGGCTTGGTGGGAGCAGGTCACTTAGGGGTCACTTAGGGGTCACCCTCCAAGGGCTTCAAACTTATTTCTACTGGCCAGGTTGCCACCAAGATGTAGAGCTCATTGTTTACCGCTGCCACACCTGCACTGGAAAGAGGGGACCAACCCAACACCGTCACACTCCCCTACAGTAGTACCAGGTTGGCACCCCCATGGACGGCCCCAATGGCCGTCGAGATCCTGGGCCCCTTCCCAGTCACGTAACGAGTAAACCGCTAAATCCTTGTTGCTATGGATTATTTTACTGAATTGCCAGAGGCATTTGTAGTCCCCGACCAGAGCGGCGTCACCACTGCAAAGCACTTTTATGATGAGGGGTTTTGTCACTTTGAAGTGCTGCTTTGGTGCCGTAGGAGCTGCACTGTGACCAGGAGTGGAACATCATGACCCAGAGGCTCAGCAAGGCCTGCGGATAGCTGGGCATCAAGATAACCCAAACAACACCACTGCATCCCCAGAGTGACAGGTTGGTTGAGCGGTCAACCATACCCTGACCAGCCAGCAGCAGCAAGATTGGGACATGCACCTACTACTAGGCCTATGGGCTTACTGAGCAACAGAGAAGAAATCCACCAAGTGTACCCCAGTTGTTCTGATGTTTGGGTGGGAACTATGCACATGTATGGATTTGTTCTTTGGACTCCCACCCAAACTGGTGATTGAAGACAAGGATCGCTTGAACTATCTTCACTATCTGGGAGAACAACTCAGGAGAATGCATGACTTGTCTGGGCAAGCCCTCACCAAGACCAGGTCCAAACAGAAACTCGTCTATGACACTTGGTGTTTTGGAGAGGATTTCACCCCCATGCTTTTAGAGGAACTTTGCTACTATCACCAGCTGCCTGAACACGCTGACCCAACAGGGACAGACATTTCAGTGGGGTGGGTACTATGCTTATGCTTTCTCCCAACTCTGGTTGGCACTCATCAAGGCCCCCGTTTTGGCCTACCCTGAGAGGAAGAAGGGCCTTGCCCCTCAGCTAGCGAGCCACTGGGTCGGACACTGTACTGTCCTGGAGTCCTACACCAGCACAGGTTGCCGCTGTACCAACTACTGAAGCGAGCAGAGGGTGAGGCCTCTCTACCAATGACAACTGGGATAGGCTACAGCATCCCTGTGACTGAGTGCAGGATAAGCTGTATAGATAATAAATGAGAGAATTCTTAATTTAGAATTTTATCTTATTCATCATCTATTCAACATCTTTCTGTTTATTACAGTATGTTTAAACCTTAAGAGCACTTCAGCTGAATGTGATGTCTCAACTTTGTGAAGGGTCTGACTTCTGTAATTGAGCGCTAAAGTACAGTATGATGAAAAGTCAATATGGGTTCTATTGACCCAATCAAAAGATGGGCCAGAAATGACGTTTTTTATTTTGTTCTAGTGTCGTGAAAATCTTTAGACCAACCTCTTTTCATATATATGGAAAAAGTACATAATAGGAAAGGAATGTAATAATAAAAATAATTGCTAATTTGCACTTTTAATCGATTTTGAATGGTCTCAGTAAGAGCTCAATCTCCTCCATACTGGCCATCATTGCTACAAGTACTCTTGACGCAGTACGCAGCATCACACTGTCCATCATTCCTCCTGATGACAGCAGACCAGAATTTGTTATCTCATCTCTGTGGAGTAAATTATCATTTGTCTGGGCGCAGACAAGACTGAATCAGATCATAGACAAATATGGAAAGTTTTCTCTATATATGCAACAGGCATGACTTCTTTTTTTTTCTTTACTTTTGGGGACACTCAGGATCGGTAATGGCCAACCAATTGGTTGACGATTTATCATCCTTGATTAGACTGATAAGTGCTTATGTGTCGCAGTCTGTAATTTAGATGTCAAAAATATCTTTGTCAATCTTAGATTTATCATTATGAATTTTAGATTTTTGAATCAAAGTGAATAACACACAAACCCATTCACACCCTTATCTCATATAAACACGTACAGACAAACAAGCATCACTCACTCAGGGCAAATTTTCCCAACTTTTCCCAGTTATCCTGCTGCATGTTTTTGGAATATGGGAGGAAACCCACGCAGACAACATGCAAACTCCACACAGACAGGTCCCCTTGTTGGAATCAAACCAGGGTCCTTCTAGCTGTGAGGCCAAAGCGCTAACCCCTGCGCCACCGTGCCGCACATTTACTCATGCAAAGGGTAAATCATGATGCAAAAACCTTCACCCATTAAAACAAATAAGTGGAGATTCTTGAGTACAAGGTGAAAAGTTGAACACTGAAAATAGTGAAAAACGGGTAATCTTCCCAGAACAGCCTGGTTTAGCTTGAGTTTTATTATACCCCATCCCTTAGTGAGGAGAAGGAGAAATACAGACATGACAGAAAAACAGAAAAAGATCAGAAGAGGTGAAGAAGAAAAGAAAGAGGGGTTGGATTAAACAGTATGGTGACTGTGTGTGTATGAGCTAGTGAAGGGCAGCCATTGTTTTGCTACGACCTCAATTTGGTACTGTACATTCTTCTTTTTACTGCACTGTCTTGAGCCACAATGCCCCTTTTTTCCTCCACTCTGCTCACTCTTTCTCCGAAAGAAATAAGTGGATTAGGGCTCACTAAGAATTCTGCATGTGCAGATTACTGACTACCTTCCCTCCTCACAATGTGAAAAGAAGTCAGCCTCCCTTCTCCCCTTTTTAAAAAAAAAGTATTATAAATTACCAATGCCGAACATAATTGTTTCCTAGCAGAAGAGACATGCAAGGCATATTTTGAAAACCCAGCAGGGTAAAAGGTAATATGGAAAGAATATGGGGACTCAGCAGCTCAACAAAGATAGAGTGAGAAAGAGTGAGTGATAGTACTTCCTGTGTACCCAGGCATTTTTTGAGACAGGAAGAAGGAACAAGGGGTGCATTCATTTCTTCCTCCCTAAAGAATCCCTCTCTTTCTGCCCTGTTTTCCCTCAAATCCTGATTATTCCTCCCAGTCTTATTAGTACTGCTAAACTGTATGGAATTTTGTGATGAAAAGAAGAAGACAAGATGTGTAATACATTAATTTTTTTGTTTATTTACTTTTTTCAGGCATGAGGTTTTGTTCATGTTTGGATAATTCGGTCACTGATAAATGCATAGAAAGAGACCTATCATCATAAATATTGACATCAAGGGAAAAAAGAACTACCAAAGAGAAAAAAAGAGCATGGAGAGAGATGACAGATAGGAATAACTTCTTCAGCAAGTTGGTTAACTTTCTCCTGGGAAAGTTCAGTTATTACAAAAAACCCCCGCCATTCTTTTTTATTCTATTGCACCAAAACATCAAGCATGCACACAAACTCCATTAAAAAACTTTAGCTTCTCTTTAATGGCAAGTAAACTAACTGTAACTGTACGCTAAAGCAGACCTTGAAGCTTCACTGAGAGACTAAGAGAGCAAAAAGGATAGAGAGAAAATCCCAGTTGTTTGTTCCACCCACCCAAGCCGAACCCTCCCTGACCTTTCTTTGTACCGTTGGACATCAGACTGAGACGCAGTGAAAATGCACTAGATTAAAAGAATTGTTTTTGTTGCCGCTGTGGATTCTATTGTACAGAGGAAACGCAACAGACAAGGCTGCAGTCAATTCATCACATGTGTATTTATGCACAAATACAGACACACACAAACACACATCGACGCTGACACAAACAAACTTGCTTAAACATGCACAGATAAGATGTTAAAAATGTCTGCATGACGCGGTGGGAGCCTTTTCATCTGCCTGTAGTCCTCGTTGCAGTGACAGTCCGATTTATTTGAATGCAACCATTAGGCAGTCATTGAAAGCTTGCAGAATATCTCTAAAAAGGGCCATGTTTAAAAAGGAGAAGAAGTGGGTTAACAGGGATTTAAATGCAATGACTATTCCAATTTTTCTTCCAAAGAGCTTTCGAATATGATAAACCAAATGCAAAACCTTACAGTCTTAAAGTTTACATACAGTTATGCTAGGCTTTGATTTGAATCTATTCAAATGACTGTGAAACCAAATCCAGTGTGATTCTCATCCAACCTATAATTCCTTGTTCAGCCTGCAACACACCATGTAACACCATATTACACCATGAAATGAACTTACAAACTATTTGAATTTGTTAATGTAGCATGGGGTAAAGTGGGATAAGGATAAAGTGTTTAACTGAAAAAAAATCGATAACTCCAAGCAATAATTGTTCCTGCTAAATACAACGATTCTGCTCCTTTGCTGGCCCTGCTTTTTTATCTCCCAGTACTGTTGAACTGAAATGCAGAAGTTGCATCTATCCTTCTCTAATACTCACCGTAGTGATCACCCAAATGACTGTTTTGTAAGGTTTCTGCATTTGTTGGCGGTCAGTGCTTAGGGTCATTTTTGCAGTGGCAATGGTCGGGATTAAATTGTTTGCCGAGATCCAGTCAATCCTGCAGAGAGGGAAAAATACACCTGTGCCTATTGAAAGTACTTTTTCCTATAAAAAATTGACAACAATCTGCAATATGTTGACCTTTTTTGTCCAACAATTGTAACAGCATTTAATAGGTTGATGACTAGTTACACTTAAATAAATCCTGAAACATTAGTCGAAATTCAAATGGCTTTAGTCTTTCTTGAGAACTGTCAGTCTTCCACTTGTTTTTCTAATTGTTAAAGATAATTATTTTTCATTTCCCTGACACCGTAACTTTTAAAGTAATGTCTTGCACACAAGGCAAAGAGCTGATTAAGCAATTTTAGTTCAAATACTTCAGATTCAATCAAATAAGTATGTCACAAAAAGGTTTTCTTCTTCTTCTTCTACTTCGTCGTGGAGAAGTGAAGTACGATTTGAAGAGCAAATGACTGCATCCTCGGTGAAAGTGTTTATTTTCTGTCTTTCTTTATTTTGTGTGGTATGATAGAGCTGTGTTTGTGGTTTAGGTTTTTTTTGTTTTTTGTTTTTTTGAGGGTTTCGTATTTTAGCTATGGCTAACAACAGGGGCTTCTCCAAAGCTAACACGGAAGCATGGCATCAAGGTGGGTAGCAGTGTGGGAGTGGGAGAGTTGATTGGCCACAGATCTGTGAAATCTGCTGCATGGATGAACAGACACATAGTTGTATCCATGGAAAATGTGGAGAAGGTGGAGTAGGTTCACTGGCTGGTGGAGTCTGGGCTCTCGGTGAACGGAGAATACATCCAGGTGTTGCTGCTGATTCAGCAAGCTGTTAAGATCACTCAGACCAACGTGCTGCTGTTCATCAGAGGTCAGTGAAAGTCTCCCCTCCTAAAACATGTTATCTCTCACCAGAGATAACTGTTCATGATTCTGAATAACCTGAATGAGGAACTCACTGTCCGCTTGCACATCAAGGTAGATGACTGTGACAAGAATATGATGTTTGCAACCTTCTAAAGCATGAAATGTTTTGGTTATGGTGAAGAGGGACATGTTTTGACATGTCCATGCCAAGCTAATCTGTCTCCACCGGCTGCGGGGAGGAAAAGGGTAGGAGAGGTAACAAAAGTCAACGAAAGACCAGTGACCTTGACCTGTGATAATTATAAAGATGGCGGAGAGATAAGTCAAAACACTGTGACAGCAGAGATTATGGAGCAGGAAGCTTTAGCGACTCTGCAAAAACAATTGAGGAGCAAGTAAAAGCTGGTGCTCGCTGCTACAAGGGGTGGCAAGCAGGTGGTAAGAAAACATATAGTCTAGGACAACAGCAACAGTGAGAGCTGCTGTTCTGACTACAGTAATGTTTAACTTCAAAACACACATCGATCAGCCAGGAAAACTTTTAACCCTGCGACACTTCTTCCTGAACCTAACAGTGTTTTATCACTCAGCAAGGTACCACGTTAAATGAAAAAAACAGATTCTATTTTCAGTGGCCAAGAGGTGTACAGACTAAAAAAAAGAAATGTCCAAAGTCAGAGAACAGATATGTCAGCGTGTTGTCGGACAGAACCCCAACAGCACTCTGTATATTTCCTATTGGCTGTTTTTAGCATAGTTCTTAAAACCTCTCTTCTTACATGGACACTTAACACTTGAACCTTAAATCTTAACAGTGCCAGAGAAATAAAAAGACTGCAGATTGTCCGCATATGTTTTCTTAGGGAGTGATTAAAACTGTACAGAGAATTAACTTTTAGATCGTTACCATACAGAGCCTCATCCAGCCTCTCTTTGTGTTCTGAGGCAGCTGGTCTCCTCAAATGGCCTGTGGATGTATAAAGAATAATCCGCACATGATGTAGACGAGTTACATGTCCCCATTTAAACGGCATCAGAATCTCCCTGGGACATCTTGACTGGTTTAATGTCTTCATCATTTTAATATATTAAAAACTTGTAATATTTTACAACCAGACATGCTAAATTATTTCTGGACTGGTTTTAGACAAAGGAACAACAGTTTTAGGCAATGGTTTAGGCAAACAGACGATTGTGTCATCACATTTCTCACCATCACCCATCGCCCGAGAAAGGCAACCTACAAGAAATAAAAAAATTGTGCCCTGTATCTCTCCTTAGTACAAGTTGCAAGATCCTCTCCAAATCACTAGCCATCCATCTGAAAAAGGCCATGGAGCAGTTTATCCACCAGTACTAAACCTATTGTGTGACAGGTAGATCGATGGTAGATATCATCGACAGAATTTGCGACATTTTGGAGGTCTTCTGTTTATTAGGTGTAAACATGGGCTTGATCTTGAAAGTTGGGGACACAAAACAGAGTACATGTGTGAATGAGAGAACTGATTGGAACAGGGACCATCTTGCTGTAAGCACGAACCACCGCCCCACTGTGCCAATCTCTCTAAAATAAAGATAGCATAGCTACTCTCACATGTTTTTCAATCATAAAGTGCCCCAGAGTTGTAACTAATTAACAGTTTCAAAATCTCTCAGGTGAGTCTTCAACTAGAATAACTCAATAATTTGGCAAAGTGTTTATTGGCGCGTCACATATTATCATAGAACTGGCTAAACAGTTGAGGTTAAAGGATGGACTTCTCCATATGTGTTGTGTGAGAAAAAAAAAAGGCCAAGCATGAACTTAGACACCCAGTCACATTACTATGATGATGAGTATTGAATTGCAAGGGTCATCTTCAATTAATTTCTGAATAGTTCTCTGCTTCGAGGACGTAAGCCCAGATAAATGCAGAGGGTTGTGTCAGGAAGGGTATCATCCGTGTAGGGCAGCCTGGCGCGGTGGGTGAGAGAGGTCATCTTTGCAACCGAGGTTTCCTATTACGATTCTCAACTCCTCCGACCTGTTGAAGTGTTGTTGCCTGTCAAAGTGTTGTTGAGCAAAACACTGAAGCCATAATCTCTCCCCGGCCCAGAAATGGCTGTAATGAATACTTTTTTTCCAGAAAAAACAGGACCATAGAGTAACTTAGGTGGAAGCTGAAAAGGGAGGAGTGTTGTATGGTTTTCAGAGAAGAGTTGAGAAATGCTCAGGGGGGTCAGGGAGAGCTTCCAGATGACTGGATAACAACAGCTAATGTGATAAGGGAGAAAGGTAGGAGAGAACTTGGTGTGTCGTCTGGAAGAAGAGTGTTGGTGGAATGAGGAAGTGCAGGAGTATATACAGAGAAAGCAGTTAGCAAAGAAGAAGTGAGACACTGAGGGGACTGAGGAGAGCAGACAGGAGAATAGGGAGATGTAGGTAAGGTAAGGTAAAGGTAGAGGTAGCAAAGGCAAAACAAAGGGTATACGGTAACTTGTATGCTTGGTTGGACAGTAAGGAGAGAGAGAATGGTTGATACAAGTTGGCATAACAGAGAGATAGAAATGGTACTGTAGGTCCGATTAAGGATAGAGAGGGAAATGTATTGACATATGCTAGAAGAGTGATGTAAAGTTGGAAAGAGTACTTGATGTTTGCAGATGACATTGTGATCTGTAGTGAGAGCAGGGAACAGGGCCAGGAAAATCTTGAGGGGTGGAGGCATTCTTTGGAAAGGAGAGGAATGAAGGTTAGCCGCAGCAAGATATGACATATGTGTGTGAATGAGAGGAACCTGGGTGGAACGGCGAGGCTACAGGGAGTGGATATCAAGAAGTATTTTGGGTCAACAGTCCAGAGGATTGGAGAGTTTGGAAAAAAGGCAAAGGAACGGGTTCAAGCAGGTTGGACTGGGCGGAGAAAAGTGCTAGGAGTACTATGCGATAAAGGACTATCAGCCAGAATGAAAGCAAAGGTGTGGGAAGTGGTGAGACCAGTATGGTTTGGAGACAGTGGCATTGAAGAAAAGACAGGAAGCAGAGCTGGAGGACGCAGAGATGACGATGCTGAGGTTCTTTTTGGGAGTGACAAGGATGGATAGGATCAGGAATGTATCCATTAGAGGGACAGCATATGTTAGATGTTTTGGGGAAAAGGTCAGAGAAGCCAGACTGAGATGGATTGATCTTATACAGAGGAGGGATAGGGAATATATCGGTAGATGCTGGAACTGGAGCTGGCAGGCAGGAGGTCTAGAGGAAGACCTAAGAGAAGATTTATGGACGCAGTCAGAGAGTATATGAAGTTAGTTGGTGTGAGAGAGGAGGATACAGTGAATAGGGTTACATGGAGAAGTTCGATTCGCTGTGGTGACCCCTGAAGGGAAAAGCCAGAAAGAAAAGCCCCAGATATGTAATATTTAAATGAGAGAGTGAATGGTTTTCTGTCTCTATATGTTGGAGACATATGCAATTGACTTGCGACCACTTCAGAGTGAACCATGCCTATCATCAAATGGCATCTTGGATAGCATCCAGCATCCCCCATGACCTTAAATTGGATAAGGATAGGATACTGGATGGATGGGGTCTGGAAATCCCTAAGAGAGGCGGTGTAGAGTTCCTGGTTAAATTATTTAACAGGATCTTAGAGAGTGAGAAGATGCCTGAGGAATGGAGAAGAAGTGTGACAGTACCAATTTTATCAAAAAGGAAGATGTGCAGACTTGCGGTAACTATAGAAGGTATAAAGAGGAACAAAGCTGATGAGCCTTACAATGAGGTTATGGGAAAGAGGAGTGGAGACTAAATTGAGAGCGGAAGTTTGCATTTGTGAGTACCTTCATGCTATGGATGCAGTTTTTGCTTTAATGCTGTTTGAGAAGTACAGAGAATATCAGTGGGAACTGCATTGTGCCTTTGTAGACCTAGAAAATGCATGCAAAATGTTGCCAAGAGATGAACTCTGGTATTGTAAGAGGAAGTCTGAAGTGGCAGAAAAGTATGCTAAACTGGTGCAGGAGATGTATGCATGTCTGTGGAGGTTCTCAGCCATCCAGGTCATGGTGAATTCTTCAAAATTGTCAAAAACTTCTTGTCGTGGCCGCTGGACTTGAATTTCTTCACTTTAACATATTTCACCCCTCATCCGAGAGGCTTCTTCAGTTATAATTTCCTGCTGGGAGTTTCCGAACATAACTGCCAGGGTTTTGGGCGGGGCGAGGTTATGGTTGCTTGTTATGTAAATTATATAGTTGATGGCCCAACACAGGAGAGCCACCACTTCAGTACAGGACTCCGTTGTCCTCCTTTATCTGAAGAACAAGGGCCATTCATTTGAAGACAGCTATAACCGTATTCTGACCAGAGAGGACAGGTGGTTCGAGAGAGGAGTCAAAGAATCCATCTTTGTCAAAACAGAAAAACCTCATCTGAATAGAGGAGGGGGCCTCAGACACAACCTTTCACAAATGTATAACGCTGTACTGGGATCAAAACCAAGACGGATTTGCACACACGGACCAGGCCCATCTCACCCGCCAAACAACCAGGAACAATTCACCGCCATAACCAGCCCCAGCCTAACTTCCAAATGAACCTCAGTTCATGTGATCCAACAGGTTTCACTCCTTGGTCTAACTAACTTTTCTCATTCCAATCCAGGTAAACCCCAGAAGTTGCTCCTTTGTCCCCAATGTACAAAATCCCCATTAACATAACAACCCCCTTAGACCTAATGTCTGCCCATCAACTCTCCCATTTACATAACAAGCCTTCAGAACCAAGACCCATCCAAAACCCTGGTACTTATATTCGGAAACTCCCCACACATCGTTAGAACTGAGGAATGAGGAGAGAAATGTCTTCAAGTGAAGAAATTCAAGTCCAGTAGCCACGACAAGAATATTTCAAAACAAATCGGACATGTATGCAACCTGTTGGACAGTGGTGAGGTGTGCTGTAGGTGGGCCAGAGAACTTCAATGTGGAGGTGGGACTGCATCAGGGGTCAGCTCTGAGGCCCTTCTTGTTAGCAATGGTGATGGACAGACTGACAGATGAGGTTAGACAGGAATCTCCATGAACCATGATGTTTGCAGATGACATTGTGATCTGTAGTGAGAGCAGGGAAGAACTTGAGGAAAATCTTGAGAGATGGAGGTCTGCCCTAAAAAGGAGAGGAACAAAGGTTAGCTGCAGCACAGTAGAATAGAACCTAAGTGGAAAGGCGAGGCTACAAGGAGTGGAGATAAAGAAGGTGGAGGATTTAATGTACTTGTCGTCAACACTCCAGAACTATGGTGAGTGATAAAAAAAAGCATTCAAGCGGGATGAACCAGGTGGAGAAAAGTGTCAGCCTTAATGTGTGATTAACGAGTATCAGCCTGAATGAAAGGAAATGTGAAGATGGTGGTGAGACCAGCAATGGTTTCAGACAGTGGCATTGAGTAAAAGACAGAAAGCAGAACTGTAGGTAGCAGAAATGAAGACTTTTGAATGAGAATGAGCTGATTCAGTCATAAACAGAGGAGGGATGGTGAGTAAATTGGTAGACCAAAGCAAGGGTTGGAACTGCAAGGCAGAAGGGCTAGAGGAAGACCAAATAGAAGATGTATAGATGTAGTGAAAGAGGAATGAAGTCAGTTGGTGTGACAGAAGATGATACAAATAATAGGGTTAGATGGAGGAGGTTGATTTGCATCGATGACCCCTGAACCAAGCGCTGAAAGGAAAAAAAGAAAGAAGATGAGGTAGGCCAAGGCCTTGTCCACCTGACCAGCCCAACTGCCAAATTTAAAGTACAGATATTTCAGAAGTAGCCAACAGGACCACCTCATATGTTTGGAGGGAAGTGGCCAGCTGCATCTTTATAGGGGCATGTACAACCTGGTGCTTGATGCTGTTCTGTTTTTTAATGATCTTAAAAGGTAAAAGTTAAGTGGGTTACCTCCTTTTTAATGCTGTGTTTATAAGTTATATGCTGTTTTTGAATGGTTCATTCCTAAAACAACTGTCTCTCTGCACTGGGGTCCATTGGGACCATTAGTTTTTCAGTGCCAGGCGAGATGTTAGCTGCAGCTCCACACCGGGACTGATGGGAGTGCTGTGTGGCACAAAGTAGATGCAGTTGTGCCAGCACTCTCTAACACAGAAGAGGTAGGCTGCCTGATGGGGGTTCAATCCACCTGCCTGGTACAGAGATGGAACTCTACAGGCGGAGACTATCTTTAAAAAACAAGCGCCTCCTTCTCCTGTATATTGAGAGAAGGGCTTAACCTGACCCCACAGATGCTTTCCCTGACCTCCATCTGAGCCTTGAATTTAACAATCGAAGGGGATTCCTCCTGACTAAAAGCAACAGAGTCAAATTAACACTTCATAACATGGAAAGAAAGACTCTCTAAATTGACTGCAAATCATACCGCTGGTCACAAATGCTGAGTTTTTCGTTCAGTCTAGTCTCCACCTCTCAATCTCTATCCTGTTGAATATTCTTGCCAGAAACTACTCCTGTCTTTCCCAAGACACTTTCATACCCCAAAAGGTATGCCATCAGGACCAACTGCCTTTTGACTCCTCATCCTCCTCAATGCTTTTTTCACTTCACCTTAAGTAATCTCTGCTACTTCGAGGTCCACAATAGTCACCTCTTCTATCCTTAGTTCTTTTTCATTTTTCTCATCGATCGGATCTTCAAAGTGCTCTTGCCATCTTCCCATCACTCTTCCAGTCAATGCATTTCTCTCTCTGTCCTTTATTACCCCAACTTGTTGCATATCCTTACCATCTTTACCTCTCTGTTTCGCCAAATTTTAAAAATCATTCCTCACTTTTTCCTGTCCAACCTGGCATAGAGGTTATGATACGCCCTTTATTTGGCCATTAGCACCTCTACTTTACCTTCCACTGCATGTCCCTGTACTTGCCAGCAACCAGGGCCAGCTCCCATCGCATGGCAATCTGCGGTAGGTGTGCGCTCGCCAAGCACACGCCTGCTGCGAGGCCCACCCTGACAGCGTCCTTCTGATGGGCTCATTCCTGATCCTGTACATTCTTGTACACATTTCCTTTAATTCTGCCTGGTTTACACCCCAGTTAACATCCCCGTGAGTGCTAATGCTAAAAATGCTCTTAGGGGGCTTCATGATTGTATCAGCTCACTCCAGAACAAACTCCGGGAGGCATTTTATGTGATTGTTGGAGAAGTAAACCATGTAAGTCTAACATGACCAGCACGTCTCGTAGCAATGTGAGGCAAAACAAGCTGAATCAGGAGAACAAAAGAAACATGCCTGACCATGCCCTAACCTCAGCTTCTCTGATCACATTAATTTTATGCCAGTCCCTGCCCATCACCAGGTGATTAAAGTAAACAGTCCAACACAGAAAAACATCACAGTGATGCCCAATTATGCAATAGCCTTACACCTATTCAAAGATACAGCAATATACTTTATGATGGTGTGTGAACCTATAGAAATATGCATTGGCCATCATCAGTTGCATCATCAAATATCAGATGAATTCCACATTACCAGAACCATATCAGCCTATCCTGACAAGCAGTCCTGCATGAACAGATACATCTGCTCTCCCCTAAAAGTTTAGGACCCTGCGTTTAGGTCTGGGAATGCACCAGGATATGTGAAGGCATCAAGACCGTCTTGGACATCAAAAAGTAAAGGTATGTAGCTCACCCTTCTGTACCTCACCCTTCCTTACCTGATGCCCCTAGTATATGATAAGGTTAGGAATTCCCTACTCTGGATAAACCCATGGAACGCAGCGGAACCTGGTATTGTTCCTGAGAGATGCTGCACACTAGCAGACATAGTTACTGATTGATATCTTCTATGAATTGCCTCTCCTGTTCCCCTCCAAGTTTGGTCTTCATTGTTTAACCTATGTGCATGTATATAAAGTCTGCATTTCCCTTTGTCCTGTGCTAGTTTATCAGGTTCCAGTCCCCCCACCTCTAGCCAATGTCAGGTTTTTTTTCTCAGCTATGGCCGCCGACCAGCCGACCCAGACGTTCTTGCCCTGAAGTCAACGCAGATGGGCCTCAAGCTGGAGCAGGTAGTGGTGCACGAAGGTGGCCCTGCCCTCCTGTATGATGTCTCTGCCCACCGTCCTGGCTCTGTGGTTCTGGTGGCCTGGTGTCGCTGTGTTTTCGACTCGGTGCATTCCCTCTCGCACCCGGGCGTTCGAGGATTGGTGAAAATGGTGAGTGCTTAGTTCGTCTGTCCTGGCATTCGTAAGGATATGAAGGAGTGGGCGGCCATGATTGTGGCGGGCCATATACATGTCGACCTGGTAGACCCTCTGCCTCCTTCACCTTCTGGGTTTTACGCACCTGCACGCCATGGTCGATCGGACCACCAGGTGGCTGGAGGTCATTCCGCTACCCTCCACAGTGACCTCAGACGTGTCTAGGGGGTTTCTCTCTTCCTGGGTCCCCCGTTTCGGTACTTTGTCCAACATTACTTTGGTCCGCAGTTTGTGTCGGCGCTTTGGTCGGCACTGGCTGGGTCGTCAGGAGCAACGGCATCCCACCCTCATGCCAACAGCTTGTTCGCAGAGAAAGTTACAGACCAGAAATAGTTGTCATTTTTCTCAATATTGTCCCCAAGACCCTTCCCTTAACTGCAACTTTGTTCACCATAACGTGTGAATATTCTTTGGTTTACATTGAATGGCATGGCAAAATAGCATGTATATATGAAAATCTTTTCTACCTCTCTCCTTATTTTCTCTCTCTTTGCTGCCATTGATCAAAGCATGTTAACCTTGAGCAGTAAAACAACTCTCTGTTGGTGGTGGAGGAGCTATTAGGAGGCTGACTAAGTGAGATTAATTACAGTTAAATTTCCTGAAAAAAAATATGGTTCATCACTGTTGTTTAGTCTTCAATCTTCATCATATGATGAAGAATAGCAAGCCAAGTATTGTAGTAAAGGGAAGGCCAAAGAAGCTAAGGACACAACAAGGGGCAGTCTGTTTACATTTGTAATCACAATAAATGTATAATCAAAGTGAGAAGACGGTTTTGAGGACTGTCCATTGAAAATTGTTCAATAAATTAATTTGAAAGTCAATCGTACACAGACACATCAAACAACCACCATTTTGTATATATAATTACATGTGCATACATATGTATGCGACTGTTGGTGTATGTGTGTATTGGGTTTCTTCTTTTCCTTTCGACTACTCACTTCAGGGGTTGTCACAACGAAACCTCTTCTTTAATACATCCACAAATCTGTCCAGACTTCCTTGTACTATACTATAGTTCATCTCGTTATGTTGTCACATGCTTGTTCTGGGTCGACAAAGGCACAATGCAGCTCCCTCTGAACTTCTCTGGACTTCTTTACCGTGATTCGTAAAGCAGATATTGTCTATGTAGTACTCTTTCAAGGCATAACACTGCACTACCGTTGTCCTATACTATAGTACGTACTATAGATGTCCAGTCATCCTGAAATTCCCCGTAATCACTCAGAGACTTTCTCAACTCTTTCCTGAAAACCATACAACACTCCTACCTTTTCAGCTTCCACCACTTTGTTCTCTGCTCTGTCCTTGACCTCTGTTTCTTTCTTGTCACCAGATTCATCCTACAAACCATCATCCAATTCTGTCTGGCTACATTCCAATCTGACACCCGTTTGCAGTCACTGACCTCCTTCAGATTACATCGTCTATAAAAGATGTAGTCTCCTTGCATTCTCCTACCTCCACTTCTATAAGTGACCCTATGTTCCTTCATTTTCTGGAGAAAAAAAAGGAAAAGGATTAGCAACAGCCATTTCCAACATTTTTGCAAAGTCTACCACCATCTGCCCTTCAGGTTTGGTATCCTTGATACCAAACCTGCCCATCATTTCTTCATCACCTCTATTGCCTACACCAATCATGTGCATTGAAGTCTGCACAAATTACCGCTCTCTAACCTCTGAGGATATTCTACATCACTTCATCTCACTCATTCCAGAGTGTCTCCTTCTTCTCCATCTCACATCCCACCTTAGTGGCATAGCCACCAACAGCACTGAGCATCACACCTTCCATTTCCGGCTTCAGACTCATCAGTCCACCTGTCACTCTTTTCACCTGAAGAGCATTCCTAAAATACTCATCCTTTAAGATAACACCAACTCCATTTCTCTTTTCTCTCTTTCATTATGTATTTTTGTTTACATTATTTGTTATTCATATAGCACATTCTTCTTATTTAAAAACACAAAAGAAAACCAGGGATCTGGAATGGATTGATAGCGTTTCAGTTAATTTTATGGGCAGATTTACAATGATATACAAGCAAATTGATTGGATTTTTGACAGGAAAAGTTGTTAGAGATCCCTAAATTTCATCACGACCATTGTATGGTGTTGTCGGTGTCCTCTTAGGTGGGATGGAATTTGCAGAGATTGCATGGTGCCCCTGATATGACCCATCATCAGTTGTGTGCCCTGACTTCCTTAAGTGTTTCGTCAATTTACTCACAAGACACCCTCTGCAAGGTTTGCCTACAACCTGGGGTTAAGTCGCATGGTGACACCATAGGGTCAATTGGCAGCCCATTTTGCATCCTTATGTTTCAGCCACAGACAGTGATTGCTCCATTCTGCAACTGCGCCAAGCTCCTAGATTGCCCTCCATTGGGCCTGTCCTCCAATCCCTACCTCCCTTAGTAGCCTCGTGGTGGAAATGGCTACAAAGCCCCTGTAGCCCATCTCCACTGGCTACACCTTCACTTTCCAGCGCTGTCCCTCTGCTTCAGCTGCTAAATCGCAGTACTGCAGCCTCTTCTGCTAGAATGCCTCTCCAATGGCATCCTCCGATAGGACTGTAAGCTCAACAATGAAGACATGCTGGCAGGACTTTGACCAAAAGACCAAGTCTGGGCGCAGGTTGGTCGCTGCCATTTCGGAGGGGAAGGTGAGTCTCTGGTTGAGGTCTACCCGCATTTCCCAGTCCCGGGCTGCATTGAGTTATGAGTTTAGTCACAGAAGTAATTGAACTCGTAAGTGAAGTTCTTATTGTTCTAATAATGACATTAGTTTTGTAGATAGATTAGTTTTGCCTACTTTAGAAGATACAAAAAGCAAAACATCAAGACCGCATTTAACCCATCATGGATGATGAGTGAAATGTAAGGCAGCCCTTCACAGCGTCAGGGGAGAAGTTAGGGGTTAAGCATCTTGCTCAATAACACTGAGACAGGCCAGAAGGATCTTGGGAATAGAACAAGGAATGTTCGGTGCCATAATATAATGTAATAATGCAGCCTGACCAGAGAAGGAAGTTGGATATACTGTGTGTACAGGAGACCAGGTAGAAAGATAGCTAGGCGAGAAGCTTAGGTGCATTTTGTACTATCATGGCATACACTCATAGATTAATACATAGATTAACTAATAATGACTATCTTGACAAATATCCTCCTTCTTCTTTCTAAATATTTAAAATCCTCCAACTTCTTGATATCCACTCCCTGTAGCCTCACCGTTCCAACCGGGTTCTTCTCATTCACACACACATATACTCTGTCTTGCTGTGGCCAACCTTCATTCCTCTCCTTTCCAGAGCATACCTCCAATTCTAAAGATTATCCTTAACCTGTTCCCTGCTCTCACTACAGACCACAATGTCATCTGCAAACATCTGTCTCACAGCTAGCATACATGTCCTGGACCAGTAAACATACACCTCTGCTACTCCAGAACTTCCTCATACAAACCAGAGTTTTTCTCTCGGCACCCTGTCGTATGCTTTTTCTAGGTCTACAAAAGCGCTATGTAGCTCCCTCTGACCTTCTCTGTACTTCTCTATTAGCATTCTCAAAGTGAATATTTCATCTGTAGTACTCTTTCTAGGCATGAAGCCATACTGCTGCGCACAAATACTGACTTCTGCTCTCAGTCTATTTTCCACTACTCTTTCCCATAACTTCATTGTATGGCTCATCAACTTTATCCTTCTATAGTTACTGCAATTCTGAAAATCCCCCTTATTCTTAAATCACACTTCTCCATTCCTCAGGCATCTTCTCACTCTCTAGGATCCTGTTGAATAATCTAGCCAAACACTCTACCGCTGCCTCTCCTAGACACTTTCATACCTCCACAGGTATATCATCTGGACCAACTGCCTTTCCATTCTTCATCCTCTTGAATGCACTCCTCACTTCACTTTTACTAATCTCTGCTACTTTGTAGTCTACAATAGTCACCTCTTCTACCCTTCCCTCTCTTTAATTTTCCTCATTCATCAGCAAGTACTCTTTCAATCTTCCCATCACTCTTCTAGCATCTGTCAATACATTTCCCTTTCTATCCTAAATCACACAGACCTGCTGTACATCCTTTCCGTCTCTATCTCTCTGTTTTGCCAACGTGTGAGAATCAGTCTCTCCCTCCTTACTGTCCAACCGAGCATACAAGTCATCATACGCTCTTTGTTTTGCCTTTTCTACCTCTATCTTCAAAGTCCCTAATCTCAGTCCCAGACTATCGCCTTTCCTCTTCTCTCTCTGCTTCCGAACACACCTTCCTCCTCTCCTTCGACCCACAGTAGCCCATTTTCCACTGGTACCCTGTAGGTTATCGGCACCAATGGTGGTCGTTGTTAACCCGGGCCTCAACCGATCCGGAATGAAATTCTTAGGTTCGATTCACATATTTGGTTTTTGCAAACGTTTTATGCCGAATGTCCTTCCTGACAAAACCCTCTGCATTTATCTGGGCTTGGCACCGGCTCAGGGAGACACTGGCCCATGCACCCCCGAGTCTGCCTCCAAGAGACACTGGCCTGTGCTGTCCTGAGGCTGCATTATCTTAACAAATATCCTCCGATCATCAATAATGCTTATCCTGCACTAAGAGTCGTAAGGTTGACAGAGCCTATCTCAATTGTCACAGGCGAGGGGGTGTTCACCATGTATTGGTCCCAGGGCCATATATAGAGACATTCACACATAGTGGTAATTTAGGGTCTCCAGTTGACCTGCTTTTAGGATTGTGGGGGAAACCAGAGATCCTGGGGGAACATGCAAACCCCACACAGGAAGGCCCCATGACAGTATCGAACCAGGAACCTTCTCGCTATAAAGTGGAAGCACTAACCACTGCTTTGATGACCAAAGCCCATATAAATCTGGATATTGAACAGAATCAGACTTTCATACCAGATCGTCCAGGCCCAAGTTAATAAGGACTGCCATTTGGCCAATGAGGGTCGAAGAAGGAGAGGAGAGAGGTGTATACGTTAGAAGAGAGAGAAGAGCAAAGGCAAGACTTTCGGACTGAAATTAGGGACTTTGCATATTGAGACGGAAAGCAGGAGAGTTGGTTGACATGTTGCAGAGAAGGAGGGGGATATCTTCATGTCAAAATATTCTTCTCATGGCAACTGGACAAAAGAGGCAGGGATATAGGGAAACTTGTAAGAACGGAGGTAGGAGCACACAGGTAGACTACATGTTATATGGTGAAGGTTAGTGACTGAAAGTTTAGATGTGAAATAAATACAAATGTAAGAACCATATAGAAAAATGTTGTCATCGTTATATTATGTCTAAACAGATACAGAGATACAGTGCCAGAAGTATAATTTTCCTAATTTCAATCACAAGATATGAAACATGGTCAGGCAGTGCTTTGGTAGTGTGGTTGGATTCTGGGAGGCTTTCCAGAGAAGATTTTACGTCTGGTATGCCACTGGTGTTTTTGTGATTTCAGCCACTCGTTCAAGCTGTCAATGGTACATTAGCACTGATTGGTCACAGACTGGGCATGATTTGAATGGCACTCCTGTACCAAAGTAAGTAGCTATCCAGTCAGCTATGGATATTTTGAACTGAGAGAGAGAAAAAAAGCAAGTTTTTGCTTGTGTGTGTCATCAAGCATGTGGGTTAAACTGTGGACACAGAGGAAAACACAATACATTTTGATGGCTGCTCTCATTTGATTCAAATGAAATGATCACGCTTGGCTGACATTCTGTTGTTATTGTAAAGTTAGGTCACTAATCTCTGAAGTTGTTTCATAGCAGAATTAATTCAATTATCTAGCAGCATTAGTGGATATTAAGATTTGATATTTGTGTGTGTGCTTTCCTCTTCTGTGCAGCTGAATGACATATACATTCAGAATGTGTTTATGCACATGCACACACTTGTGCAAAAATGTGTTAGAGTGCATGTTTGTGTAAAAATTCTCAATTTACATTGGCATGTTCTGATTGTCTGCTGTATTTTCATATGGATATAATTAATTTATGTGAGTATTCTAGTATATTCCCACATTTGAGAAAGAGTGGGAATAAAATCCCTGTGCTTCAGCTCCCACTGGATCAGGGCCCTTTATAATCCACTGAGCCGACATAATTCCACCTCACTTACAATGGATTTGTCTCTGCTTTGTCCCCTCATTATTGTTCTCATTTACATGATAAGTTGTTTCATGATTCCATTAGCGTTCTCTGCTACCATCATGCCAGAGGCATCAATATTTTAACTTTTAAGTGGTGAGATTCTTGCTTTTTTAACTTATTTAATCTTCATATTGTAGATTGAATAAATGTTGTGGATAATTATTTGCTGTAATATGGAAACATAGGGGGCAGCGAGGCTCAGATAAAAAGAGGGAAACCGAACGACTTCTTGGAACCAAACATTCGTGTTAAGATCCCCAAACTCCTGCTTGCTTGCCAAATGTTGTTGAGCAAGACACTGAACCCCTAACTGCTCCCAGGGTGCTGCTGCATGGCTGTCTTTGACTCATGGTTCACTGATGATGGATCAAATGCAGCAGTCACATGTGGCTAAATAAAGGGCTATCTTTCTCTACACAGACAAAACTATTTCTTTTTACACCTATGAATGGGGTCCCTGCCCTGCACTCCTAATCGCAGTTGGCCAGCTGTCATTTAGTGAGAGCCAGGGTTCACTAGCAGAGTTGATCACAGGACCACATATAGAGACATACAGCCATTCACTCTTTTATTCATCCACCTGGGCAATTTACAGCCTTCAATTAGTTCAATGCCTGCTTTCGAATTGGGAGTGGGGAACCACAGAACCTGGAGAAAACCCAAACAGACATGGGAAGAAGTTGCAAAGTCCATACAAAAAGGCCCCAGTCAGAATTGAAACAGGGAGATTCATGTTGTGAGGTGGAAGGGCTAGCCACTGTAAACACACACATACACACACACATACACATGCACATACACATACACACACACATACACATACACATACACATACACATACACACACACACACACACACACACACACACATACACATACACATACACACACACAGCACCCGTACCACTCTACTTTTCGGGACCCAGCGGGAGGAGGCGGGGCGAGGGGGCGGGGTTTTTCTGTAGCCCAGCTGCGTGCTAATGTCAACACCACATGAGCGCAGGTCCAGGTGGCGAGGTCTGGGCCCAAAACTAGTCGCCATGGTAACATCCTTTATAGATGGAGCGCGGAACCCGGGAGCCTCGGTGGAGCCGTGGGGGGGATTAAAAAAAAGGGGAAGGGGCGATTTTACGATTTTTATCGTTTATTTACGGCCTCTGTCGGGATCCGCCGGCGCCGACGGTCGATGGATGAGGGGTGGTCGACATGGAAACGCCGCAGACCGGCCGTCATCTGATCACGTTTTACGTCCAGTACGGGAATTACTTTCTCCATCACTTTCTTGTACATCCGGAACTCTGATGATCGCTTAGGTGTTTCTGTCCAACGCTTTCTGTCGCCTAGCAACCAGAAGAGGCCACCGTGAACCCGAGCAGGGTATTCGGCCCTCCCTGTTGCCATTAATCACGAAAACTGACATTGAATCGGCTCAAGGGGCAGGAGGGAAGCCGGTGGGGGGGGTCTGGGGAACTTCTACCGCCAACATCAAAGCTGGGGGAGAAGGGGGCGGAGCCTAAGTATTCTACCACCACTTTGAACTGCACCCCCCTAGAGAGGGAAGAAGGGGTTCAACGAATACACAAAACGGAATATCTTGGCTTCTCGGAGTAGCAGATGCGGAACTGCTGTCTTGTGTGTGTGTGTGTGTGTGTGTGTGTGTGTGCATGTGCATGTGCGTACAGGCACGTGTTATACGACTTTAACCTTTGGAAAATGACGCTCGGCCAAATGGCGTGTCGAGGGGCGTCAGCTGATGCCGTTCAGACTCCAGGGCTGCAAATGATCAAAATGACGAAGTTCAAGAAAGGCAAGTCATTGTGGTGCGCTCACACAACCAGGACGCCGTCGTTGTGCGTGCACATGTTCACGACATCAAGATGCACGAGAATTCGCTCGACGCCGTCGAGGCGAATAAAGCTGTTTTGAAAACATCGTCATGTTGTTGTTTACGATCTGGGGCTTCTGGCTTACTCGTCGCCACAGAGACAGGAAGTGAACCAGAGCCGCATAAAGGTAGACGACAATTTCAGAGGTGCCAGTTTGTATTTTAATAAAACAACACTGGCAGCTATGCACGAGCAGGTCTCCTCGTGTGGTATGTGCCACCTGCATTGTAGCAGAAAGACAGAGTGGGGGGAAGTGGCGGCGCAGCGGCGAGGAGCACCGCTGTAACAGAAACCTGGGCCACAGAAGGGGTGGGGTGAGGAGGGGGGCTGCGTACATGAGAAGGAAAAGTCACTTAAAAAACAATTGGGGCGCCTTCGAGTCCAAAGCCCCTGCCTGCAGCGTGTTCGTGCATGTTGGGTGCCAACACACACACACACACACACACACACACACACACACACACACACACACATGCACACATGATGTCAAGAGAAGCCAACATTCTTCAGATTACAATGATTTTTTTAGCTGCTTATACTTGGGACGGTACAGAGAGTGAAGTTATGAGATGGTGGGCGGGGCTAGCGGCCGGGTGAGCTGTGTGACAAATTACTGGTGGCTGATTGACAGCCGGTTGTAGCCGAGGCCGGCCAATGTCGGCAACGCGGGGGCAGAACGGGGCAGCGTGTATTTCACACCGTCTAAAGCAGTTGCTGTTGTTTGGATACACGGTGATCGCCAGCAAGGTGACGGATACAAACCATTTAGTGTCATCCCGAGACCTCCGGGAAAGGGGTTTCACCAATCACCTCCGGCAATTAGCCAGTGTCATCCCGTCCATGCGGGTGCTTTTCTTTTCCTGGTCGAATGTTAACACAAAACTTGAAGGAACTTTTTATGACTCCGCCTGCTGGCAGTGGGATTTATATCCGATCCATTATGTCTGCTGTTAAATGTCTAATAAAACTGACTTTCATCACGACAACGGGTTCCTTCCCATTCCAAACGGCGCAACGTCAAACGCGCTGACAAATCGAAGAACGGGCCAGGGTGTACAGCGCTGCGATTTCCAAAGGTATTTGAAAGCGGCGCATCATCGGGGTCAGGGTACCCAAGTGAAAAGAGCCCGGGCATCTTCCGCATGAATCCAAAGTTTTCTGAGAATCCGTAGCATCCCGACCTGCAGCTGTCACCGGCGTGCGTGCATGTGTGTGTGTACGTGTGTGTGTGTGTGTGTTGGGGGGGGACGGGGACGCACAGATTACCGCACTAAATCACTGAGCTGCGACCGCAGAGGGAGTGTAACACACTCGCAGACGCACAGAGGGAGTGACCCCGGCGGTGTCCACAAGAGAGAATGAGCTCAGGCCCAGCTGTGTGTATGTGTGTGTGTGTGTGTGTGTGTGTGTGTGTGTGTGTGTATCTGCGGGAGTGTGCGCGCCCGCGTGTCAGTGTGTGTGTGATGATAAAAAACAAGCAGGATTGCGCTGACCTCAGTCACAGCGTCAGAGCGAGAGCAGAGAATGATGTAACACGGCTCGCGGAGAGCGCAAGAGACGAGCGGGCGGCGGCGGCGGCGGCGACAGAGTGTGGGAAAGACGGAGGAGAGGAAGAGAGTAGCGGGAGGATGATAAAGAAAAGAAAAAGGAAAACAGAAGGGTGATAAGCTCCATGAAAGTTTTAGAAGAAACCAGAAAAGTAAGAAAAGAAAGATAAATAAGATCCCTCCTGACGGGGGTCAGCACAGGGATCGAGGAAAAAGTTGCCCCGTCTTCTTATTGGTTCCTCCTCGACCCCGGACGGCGCCCGCCCTCCAAGTCTGGTGAAAATTGGCGCCTGGTAAAAAATGGTGTGTATGAGTGTAAGCCGGCTGACAGACAGGCAAACAAACAGCACGGAGGTAATGGCCGCTTGTCGGTGGGGTTTCAAGGCTGTCTGGAAAGAAAAGAAATAGAAAAGACGAAAGAGGAGGAATGCGAGGCGAGAGGACGCGGGGGAATCGGGCTGCGGTGTAAACACGGCGAGGGGAAAAGGCTAAACGGCCGATCGGCGGCGGGTGTTTATGCGAAACCCGGAGAATTCAGACGTAAGCAACGGCGGAGGCGAAACACGCAGTCACTTGTTTCTTGCCATCGCCGCCAAAATGGAAATGTAATAGTAGGTCGAGGTGGAAAATAAAAGGCTTGTCATCTCAAAAGAAAGCTGGCGCTGGTGGCGCCTGAGCTGACGCGCCTTCCGGCCGGTGCGTCTTGTTTCGTTTATTTTGTATTAATTTCCTGTGATTTGGAGTCAAAGGTCAAACGTGGCTGTAAACACGGTTAGCCACGTTTAGCTATTATCTGAAGTCGAGTAAGACTTGGGGCTCGAGTCCGCAAAGCCTGACGGGACCTCGAACGCATCACGGCCTTCACCCACCCGTTGAACATCATCCAATGGGAAATGAGTTTCAAAATGCCTGTTGTGTTTAAACTAAGGACGATAAAGCGGCGTGTTCTGTTCCAACTGGGTTCTATCCACGTTAGCTTTAGTATTAGCCAGTCATTGAGACTGCCAGCTTTCACTGAAAACACTCCAGGGAGTGCCAAAGTTATTGAAGGGGTCTTCTGGGTTCTCTCTGTTTGAGTCTCCATGTGCTCCGTGTTCTTCTGCGCGAGTTTTCCACGTTCTCCTGCTCGGGTTCTCCTAAGGTTCTCTGTCTTCCTCCCACAGTCCCAAAACAGTCATTGAAGACTCCGAACTGTTCGTGGGTTTGAATGAGAAGGTTGGCTGTCACTCTATGTGACCAGTTGATTGACAGGTTAATGGTTAAACCCCGCCTCTCACTGGCCTCACTGGCTGTCCGGATTGGCTGAGCCACTGCATAGCTCATTCCTTACATATGAGTGTCTCGAGCAACACGGTAATGTGATTACACAGTTATTTTTGAGTAAATGATCAGTATTAATTGTTAACCAAATTTAAAGATAATTGATTCCTGTTCACACGATAAATCGATGTTGCGGCGGTTGTAATATATTTCTATGTGGGGTTTTTATGTATATTTTATTTCATATTTCATTTTTTTTAATTCATAAAAAAAAAGTCTTGCAGTCGTTAAAGAAACAAAACAAAACAGAAAAAAAAATAAGAATCCCTGTCATTCTTTTCCAAAGAGATCACCGAAATATGTCATATGACATCATGGGTGTGCACCATCCGGAGAGAAAAAAATAAAGGTCTTCAGCGCAGCAGTTCGTGGCCAAAGCGGTGAGGATTGGAGGGGGGGGTGGCGTCAGGATGCTGACAAGGTTTTTTTTTTTTTTTTTTGTGAAAATAAATAAATGAAGAAAACTCAGGAGTTATGCAGTTTAATGTTCCACGAGTGCCCAATAACTCTGAAATAGAATTGCACATAAAACCAGGCAGAAACGAAGGAGACTGGGGAAAGAGAGAGAGAGAGAGTGAGGTAAGCAGCGGGCAGGGGAGGCGAGGAGGAGAGCGATGTTAACGGGTTTGTTATTGTGAGGGATTCTGGGTCGCCAAGGCGACCGGAGGGGGAAACCCACACAGCTGTTGTCCAGCTCACGCTGCCTTCGCGTCCTGCGGGGAAATCGTATATCGACTCGGAGCGCGTTTCACATCCAGCCCGAACGCCGTAAATCCTGCCAGGCCCGCTGTTCTACAACTTTAGGAGGGTGGGGGGGGGGGGGGGGGAAAAAAAAACACAAGAGGGGGGGGGGGGGGGGGGAGGAGCCCGCCCCCGGGGGGGCCCCCCCCGCCCGG